>JASZXS010000134.1:0-37379 GCA_035521475.1 Tremellales sp. Uapishka_1 | reverse complement strand
GCCTTATGGAATGAGACCAAAGCCGACACCAAAGCCACGTCTATCCATCGACTCCAGCGCTTCGAGTGGTGCCAAAATCGTTAGCCAACCCGAGGTGTTGTTGGAGCTTCGGCCTAGAGGGAGCTCGGAGCGGTTGAATGGGCAGCAGATGGAGTGAGCAAAATCCGATTGTCAAGTTGTATATCCAAGGAACAGGATTAGAATGCATGGTGTAACTTTCAGTGTCCTGGGGGTCAAGAGACGGTATGAGATTGGAACTTACGGAGAGGCAAAGAAGTCAAAACCGCCTTCTTGGAGGGAGAATCGGATACATTCCGATAGTATCGCCGTATCATGTTCGATATTCGGCAGTAGGAACTGAGCTGTGTGTGAGCGTCCTTTGGGAAGCTCCGAGTGCCGTCGGAGGGGGGAGTACGGTGACGAAGGGGGATTTGGAAGGACGACATGACCGGGGATAAGAGGTGTCGCTCGCATTATCTGGCTCTCGGATATCTGGATTTTGATGAGTATAGCGCCATAGGTAGGGAAACAGACCGTACATTTTGCAGAAAAGACTTTCTGGACGTCATTTGTGAGAGAGTCGAAGCGTGCGACCAAGAAATACGAGCAGCGGAATACAGCCGAGTCCGTCTTGAGGGCGAGGTGAAGAAGGAGGGAGGCGCAGCAGTCGAGTAGGGCGGGTTCAAGGGACGGCGAGGGACGGGCAGAGACGAAGACAGTGGTTCCTGTGACTGAGAATGAGGTGAGTCGGGCCCTTCATGGGTGGCAAGAGGAATTACCGGATACCCCGGTGCTGCTGAAAACGGATCGGCATGCCCCCAGGCGGTCTCGCTAGCATGTATGTATACCTGAAGTGCATGTCAGCCGTAGCGTATTCGCCCTGCCCCACCATAGGCGGCGCCTTCTTTGTCTTCGAAGCAAAGGTCTTCTTGACATTCATCCAAAACATCTCGGCCTTCTCCCTTACTCCATGGGCTACACTGCTCCTTCGCTTCCTCCATGTTCCCGAAGTCCCTTCCTTCTCCCCGTCGGGCTTCGTGTACATCTCGGTCCTTTGGGCGTCTTAATCAGCTCCGGACTATGTGGGGCCGTTAGGGTAAGATCATGTCGGTGGCGCCCGGCAAGAAGGAGAACGCGATGTAAGAATGGGGAATGAGAGATGAGCGGAAAGAGAGAAAGGTAGGAGAGATGTCGGCAAGTACCACTGAGCCCAAATTCAGTCGCACCACCAGAAGATACTTCCACTCTGCCTTCCACTCCCTCTAGCCATCTCATTCGCCTTCCCTCTTCCTTGCCCATCTCCTCTGTCCACCGTTCCCGACTCCTGGTGCCACCAAACTCCGCCACCCGAATCCAGTCACCCTCCACCATCCACCTCCAACTTCCCCTCCTTTTGCCTTCTCCGTTGCCGACG
Source organism: Tremellales sp. Uapishka_1 (assembly GCA_035521475.1). Lineage (NCBI taxonomy): Eukaryota > Fungi > Basidiomycota > Tremellomycetes > Tremellales > Tremellales sp. Uapishka_1. The sequence goes on along the minus strand of JASZXS010000134.1, from coordinate 35,965 downwards.
CCATAAAACACAATGGCAAGTCCTCTCTTCCTTCCAGAGCTCGCGCTTTCAGTCAACTGACCAGAACACCCTTCAGCCACCCCGCAAAGAGTCGGACCTATGTCACGTCACCTTCCACTTCTACCGCTCCTCCATCCTCCTCTCTATTTCGAAAACCACGTCCGTAATCCTCGTGTTCAAACGCATTGCCTCGCTGACTCACAAGTCGAAATAGCTCAGTATCTGCCCTCAAGGCCCAGCTGATACCAGCATTCCAGCCCCTATCTGCTGTTCTGCCATCAACACCAATATCCGCTGCCGACTTTAAACTGTACGAGGAGAAGGAGGCCGTCGAGGGATCGGAAGAAAAGCCTGGATTGAGAGAGCTGGATACAGAGGATGGAAACAAGACGCTCAAGGCGCTAGGGTGGCCGAGATGGAAGAAAATCGTGGTCAGGTGAAGTAGTCCTGATGCGCATATCGGGGAGCAAACTGACGACGGCTTGGACTAAAGCTTTAAAGGGGCGGACGGAAAGTACCCTTCAGAACCGGACTACACTATACCAGACATGGAGGACGAGGAGCCTGTCGTCGAGTAGGAAGGGTGGCTGATTACGCTTATCATGCATTTGTATACTACATACTAGGTGTATCCTCTCGTCAGTCCTCCGTCATCGCGTCGTCGTCGCCGTCTTGTTCGTCATCCCCATCGTCTTCACCACCTCCATCCTCATCGTCATCATCCGCATCCTCGTCCTGATCCATATCGAGCACCTCGACCTCCCTGCCCTCTCCCATCGAGATACATCCAACCCGTCTCCCTTTTCGCCCGTTCAACGCCAAACTGATCTTCTCGGATGGGTCCTGATCGCTCGCTGCGGCCTTGAGAGGACGACACCTTGCGATTGGCAAAAGAGGCAGTTCCTAAAGAACCATTCAGAATCAGCTATGTCGCATCGAGAGTAGAGGTGCTCTTACTTGGTGGGCAGCTTTGATCATGTCGTCCAGCACGCCAAGATCCCAATCCTCCTTCAGAGTGTCCACCGGCACGGGAGACAGATTCTCCACGATACTCTCGCTCCGATACTCCATAGTGACGGCGAATCGTCCGACCGCATCTTGCAGGATCATCACAATCTCGTCGTCATCAAAGAACTGGACGGCCAGGCATCGACACCCGAGAGAAAAGGCCGTCGCGTAGGGGGTCGGGTCGGTCTCGGTCAAATTCAGCAGCCATACTGATCGCGATATCAGAAAGGGCCAGTCTAAAAAGATAGAGAACTCACAGCGCTGATCCCCGTCTGCACTGGTAGGGACGAAGACCATCCAGGAGCCCTGCCAACAGTCAGCGTGATGACCCAAGAACGCAGAGCAGAGGGAAGAACGAACTTTGTCGTCGCAAATCCTTTCATCCACCAAGCTCTTCGCTCCAGGATCCATCGATCTATCCTTTTCGCCTCCTGTCTCCCTTCCTCCAGCGCCGCGGACCAGAGTCATACACTCGTCCACCAAAGAATTCGCCCATATCCAGGGCTCCTTCGCGAATTCCCGTTCACTAGGCTTCTCTTCCTTCTTCTTCGCGACGAACGACCGGTCGCTACTGGCATCGCTTTGATCTTCTTGTACTTGCTCGAGCGAGTCATCTCCGATGGGCGACGACTGTTCGAGCGACATGGACGACTGTTCTGGAAGTGGGGTCGCCGGTTCCTTCGGTCCAGTCTCGCCCGATAATAGGTGATACGTTTCCTCCAGGACGTCGTCCAAACTCCGTATCGTTCGCGCAGGATACAGTTCCATTCCCGGAGGTAAGGTGTCGCGCGGCGGTTTCGTGGACAAATTGGGAAAGTGCGGGGTGAATGGCGACGAGATGAACCCATTGATCATGAATGACCAGACCAGTTTCAAATCATGGACCGCGAGGGGTAGTTCCTCCGTCTGAGGATCTTGTATCGTTGTCCTTGCAATCTCTGATTTTTGTTATATATGATACAGTCAGAGAAAAGAGGTGGATAGCATACCGTATTTCAACCATTTGATCCACTCGGTCGCCGCATGCGATTCATGCTCTGCGATTTGACGGATGCTTTCAACGAGCGAAGCGAGACCACAGCTTATATCCAGGATCCGGTCAATTTTCGCTCCGTCCAGGTTAAGTCTCGTGGATCTATGAAGCCATTCATCAGCGGTTATTCAAACAGAAGACTGGACGAAATACGTACGCTTTCGCCCAGCCCCTCAATTCTTCCACCAGCAGGACCAGTCGCTCGACCGCCGGCGCAACAGACTCGGAAATGATCTTCTGAACGTTCCTGCAACAGCTGTCCATGGTGAGTTCCCATTTCGCGATTGTCTACTCGATGTCAGCTACTGGCACGGACAGAGCCTCTGCCGGAGCTTACCCTTCCAGTCAGACGATTCCCCAGCCATTCGTTGACGGCCACACCACTTCGACCAGTCGTCAACAGCTTGAAGAGATCCGCATGAACTTCCGGTACGGTCACTATCGACCAAAGCGAATCAATCTCCGACCCTCTACACGACGCCGCCCACTCACTCGCTTGTTGTTCTGCACAGGTCTCCAGCTCTTCTCTCCACTTGATGTTCTCCTTCTCGCCGTCCCTTACAGCGAGCTCGGCAGCTTCTAGTCCGCGCAGAATAACATCTAGGAAGCCCGACATCCTATCTGATATTCTCGCCAGCGCCAGGATCCGAGCAGCCAAAGGTGTATTGGCTGCCAGAGGAAATGTCCCTGTCAGGAGCCGATACTCTGCCTCCGCAGGGCCTGGCGAACGGAGGTAGAGGATATCCGGGGCGGGTGGGGGAATAGCGGGCAGGATTGATGGGAACGAAGCGAGATTCGGATGAATAGATGGGGTTGTCGAGGTAGAAGCCGCAGCGGGATTGATCATCATGAATGGATTCGCCCTGATAGTCACGCTCAGCTCAACTTTCGTGTCTCCTTCTTTATGTGATACTCACGAAGCTGCCACGGGAGGGTCGACCGGAGTGACTCGCGGTAAAGAGTCGATAATCATTCCCGAAGACCCATTCTGTGAGGCGGGTCGGTAAGCTACTCCACAACCATGCTGCAGTAGTCTTCTACCTTATCTTTGCCCCAATCCAGACCGCTTTCTGTCCACTCCATCTTCCACCACCGATTCCCATCTAGGCAGTCGCTCCAGGAGGCCTCGGACAGGTCCGAGAGAGCGTCGGTGAACGGTATCGAGCGCACTTTACTGCCCGTATGCACCGAAAGATGTTCTATCGTGGAGGTGTTGGCCTTGGATTCCTCCCGACTTGGCGGCAAGAACGATGGCCACGAAGGAAAGTTCAATACTAGCATCGACAGATACAGACCTAGTTCGCACCCATGAGCCAGTGTCAACAAACCCCGAAATCAAGCTCACCATCTCTACTCCAAGCCAGTCCAAGCACCCTGCCCTCGAGCTCTACCTCCCAGACTTTGCTGCCCGACATTCTCCACAGCGCTACCTTTGTAGTGTCCCCCTTGCCCGAGCTGGCCTTCTCCTTGCCTTTCCCAACGACATTTCTGGCTCCCGACGGAAGTGAGGTCGAGAGCAGGACCACCAGGTCCATGGCTGGATTGCATGCATGAGGATGGAGGACATGGGGAGCTGGGAGATGGAGGGTCGCAAGGGGTGTGAAGGAGGTGGAGTCTGGAAAGATCATGGCTAGCGGGCGGTCCCGTCGAGAGGAAACAAGCAGGAAAATCAGAAACCTAGGACGCGATCTGATCAGTTTCACGTGCGCCGAGGCGGAGGCGGAGGCGGAGTGTTCGTAGCGAGGAGGGAGTGACGACTGCTTGGGATCCGATGGGATTCGGTATCGCTTCCATTATCCCCTCTGGCTTTCACACAGTGCAGCGAGAAAACAAGCTGCTGGGCGGTGGAGATCTCGTACGCCGTCCGTCACCATCAAAATGGACGTCCAGTCCTCCCCATCTCTAGCCATCTCGTCCCCTTCCAAACCCTCCCGAAAACGAGGGCCGTCCTCGGAGCTCTCCCCCACGCGGCAGCCCAAAGCCGTGCGCCCGCCGACATTCGCACACGACAACGAGCACGAGGAGCCGTCCGAGGCGGGCGAGGGGGACGTCGACGAGGAGGAAGAGTTTGACGAGTTGGTCTCGGAGGGCGAGCAGGAAGGCGGGAACCAGACGCCGAGCAGTTCACGCCATACATGCAAGTGGGGCGACTGTGCGCTGCAGTTTGACGAGCGCGACGACCTCGTCAAGCACCTTCACGAGGGTATGTATTTGTCTGCTCAGAGTAACGCGATTTCGATTCCGACTCATCTTGACCCGGCACGTCCGTTGTAGACCACGTCCGGACCGGGAAGCAGACCTATGTCTGCGAATGGATCGACTGCACACGGCGCGGACAGAAGCAGGCGACCCGGCACTCGTTGATGACGCACATGCGAGCGCATACGGGTGAGCGACCGTATACCTGTCCGAAGCCTGGTGAGTGCTTCGCGCTTCGCCTCCTGTCTCACTCCCCCGCACCCGCACTACAACACCTCATCTCCCCATAGGCTGCGCAAAGAACTTTACACGCTCCGACGCACTCAGCAAACACCTCCGTACAGTCCACGGCATCATCTCGGACCCACCCAGCAAATCCAAAAAGAAGCCCTCCACGCAACCCGTCATGACGCAGAAACCTCTGGCCGAGGGCGCCGGCACCGGCCCCGTTCCCAAGGTCCATCCTCCGGCACCCGAATCCAAGCTTTCCTCGGCCGAGCAGGAGCTCTGCCTCGACCCGGATCTCGAAAAGGCCATCCTGGCGATGCGCTCCCACCCGACCTTTTGGAGCATATCTGTCGAGGAGGCGCAGGCGGTCAAGGCGATTCGCGCGGCGCATCCGCGGACCAAAAAGAAGGGGAAGGACAAGCATGGGGACGAATCGGACGACGGTTTCGATGAAGGCGCATCGATAGGTGTGCCCCTGGATCCCAAGCTCGAGGGGACGATCAAGGACCTCCATAATCCGTCCGCAGAGGAAATACCGGTGCTAGGGAGAGGGAGATACCAGCACAAGTACCTGGTTGCCAAGGCCAAGTTGATGTTGGCTTTCGAGGAGAACGTCCAGAGAAGACAACACCTGGTGGAGGCGCTGGCGAGAGAGGAGAAGATGGACGAGGAGGAGGCCAAGTTGGCGAAATGGCACATGGCGCAGTATGTGTCGTCAGGTAGTAACGAGAGGTAGCTGACAAGGGAGAAAGGAGGCAAGCCGCGGAGCAGGTCAATGCCGCTCCATCGGTAAACTCAGCCCCCATGGACGCTGGCATTGATAGTCGAATGTCGTTAGCTTCGGAGAACATGGACGAGGACTCTTAGCATAGGGCGAGGGAAAGACAATATCGAGTGGGATGAGAGGGACAAGGAAGAAATGTACACCGTTGTCATGCATAAGTGGGAAGCCTGTACGAGTTCCGTTGTCGGTTATTGAATCTGGGGCATGTGGGTCGAGGCCTACCGCCACCATCAGTCCAAATATCCGAGACCCTTGTAGAAAGCTCACCTTTTGACCGATGGCGTCGGCCGCAGGCCATAGCGCCGTCGTAGTCTGTGAACCGAATCGTCAAGGTCCTGCCATACAAGATGGAAAAGAAACGGTCACCAACCTTTCGAGTCGTGTAGAAATCCAGCCCTGTCTTTCCGTAAAATGGAATATCTCCCATGAAGGAACCCTTATTGCCCGACCAGTTGAACATGGGGAGAGGCACCTGAATACGGTGTCAGTCCTGTCCAATCTGGAATTGAAGCGAACATACAGGAACAGCGACATTGATCCCGATCTGTCCAGGCTCGGCCGCGAGTTCGAAATGTCTCGCCGCCGCTCCGTTATTCGTCTGATCAACTCTATCAGCTCATGCGACCGGACGAAAAAGATCAACACCGAGACTGACAAAGATAGCAGCGCCGTTTCCACTGCGGTTCGGCGGATGAGCATCGGTACAGCGTCGGGTTGAGGACAACAGAGACTCACTATTTGTTCGCGTTGATGATCTCGATCGCCTCCTCCAACGTCTCTGCCTGTACGATCGACAAAACTGGACCAAAGATCTCGTTCGTGTAGGCCTTCATCGTCGTCGTCACCTCAACAATCGTCGGCCCGACAAAGTTTCCGTCCGGGTAGGCAGCAACCTTGCATCCCCGACCGTCCAGCAAGATCTTTCCGCCTTCTTCCTCGACCGAAGCGATAAAAGCTTCGCAGCGCGCCTTGGATTCAGGCGAAATAACCGGTCCAAGATCGGTGTTCTCTTCGAAACCACCGGAGATCTTGAGACCTTTGGCTCGCTCGATGAGATCGGGGATCCAGTCTCTGGCCGGACCAATGAAGATTGCTAGAAAGGGTACATCAGTATTTCTTTGGCATAATATTTGGGTCTGGTAGCTCACCGACTGAAAGTGCCATGCATCGCTGACCGGCCGCTCCAAAGGCCGCACCGGCTACAGCATTGAGGGTGAGGTTTTTGTTAGCTGTGCATATGGTCAGACATGAGCCTCTCCATATGGTTTCATGATCGACACACCGTCGCCCATGACGACAGCATGATTCTTGGCTCCGAGATTGGCCTGCACCCTCTTGCCTAAGACCGTGGCTCTGCTAGATATCAGCTACAAGCCCCAGAGTCAGCTACAAGGAAAGTAGCTGACCTCTTGTAGATGTGCGATCCCGCATTGTCACCGCCCACAAACGAGATCGCTTTGATCTTTGGATGATCGCAAATCCGGTTGACAGTGTCGGCCGAGCCATGGACAACGTTGATGACTCCTGGTGGCATACCTTGATGACGACGTAAGTGATGGCTCGTGAAGCGCACGCTGCAGCATACCAGCTTTCTCGCATAGCTCAGCAATGATCATCGTGGCTCCTGGATCTCTCTCAGATGGTTTCACAATAAGAGTATTGCCTGCGAGGATCTACATCAGCCAAGCGATGATCCTGTGTATCATCTCCAACATACCGGTCACTGTTGCCAACGCCGCAGACCAAAGGACGATCCTGAAGCGTTTAATTCAGTCGACACACTCCAGTTGCATCCCACAAGCCTCCACTTACATGGCAGGGAAGTTGAAAGGGGTGATAGCGGCAGTGACTCCCAGTGGCAGACGTCGCGAGTACGTGTCCATGTCCCTCGAGACTTCCAATTTGTCGCCGAGAAGCGTCGATGTGATCGCCGTAGCTGTCTCGACCACCTATGCAGTCTCGTTGGTGAGCTATGAAACAACGCAACAAGAGAAGAATACGCACCTGTAGTCCTCGACCAACATCGCCCTGGGCATCAGCGAACGTCTTACCCTGCTCAAGGACGATAGATTTCGCGATGTCGTCCGTGTGTTGTCGGATGAGATGTTGCAGTCTGGTAGGCTGTCAGTACAGGCCAAGAGGGTGCATGGAGACAACTTGCTCAAGGACAACACGTTGTCTTCTCATGATGCTTGTGGTCGACCACGTCTTGTATGCCTCAGCGGCAGCCTCGACGGCTGCGTTGAATTCATCTTCGGTCGTCTCGGGAACGACGGTGACGACGGTTTGTGTGGACTGATTGCGGTAAGCGAGAACGGAGGAGGAGGTATTGTGAAGAGTACGTACTGGATCCTTGACTTCCAACCATTTCTCTGCCTTGGACTCGAGGAACTCGCCCCCAATGTAGTTTTTCGTCTTGCCTCCATGCGCCGTCGTGCCCCTCCACATGGACGAGACTTGTTCTGCGGCTTTGAGAGCGAGCGGCGAGAGCTTTGCGGTGGAGCTCATTGTTCGTAGATGTCTGAATGGGAGTGTGCGAAGCATGGTGAGCGAGTACTACGACGGGATTTATAGAGGGGGGGGTTAATGCAAAGGAGGTCTGACTTCTAAAAGTGTCTGTGCTACCAGTCACCGGGTACCCGGCAAAAGTTCGCCTAAATACGGTAATCGAGTTCGCTTATTTCATCGGTGCTGGCGAATAATAGTAAGCGAGAGCAAGGTTTTCTGGTATCGTCTTGTGTATCGTGAATCATACACTCGTCTCGCGCTCTTCGTCGTGGTCTCGCATCTATGTATCTACAACGTGACCCTATGCCACCTTGTCCCCGGCGTCCAAACCCTCCAAGTCAGGCTTGGACAGGGGTCCTGGCTGATAACAGATCGTTCTCATCAGGTCAAGGTGGTTTCTTTCCTTCCACACCTGGGCGGACCAGTCTGCCGTTAGTCGAAAGGTATGCCTTACCCATGTAGTGGATCCCTACATGAAATGCAGTGTAGTATTTCCAGTTCGACCACCCGTAGGTGTAACTTGACCATCCCGGCAATTGAAGTTTCGCAGGATCCGCCACGACCTGCTCCAATGCTTAGCCCAACTGCGTTCTCTTGACATGTCCGAGAAGAAAGACTCGCCTCCTTTTGGAGCTCGACAAACGCTCCGACCTTGTCGGTGAGCACCGCTTTGACCCCCCAGCTCATGCCAATCTTCATCTCCTCTGGGCTGTTGACCGTCCACAGGGTGACCTCCTTCCCGGCCTGTCTGCACTCCTCTCTAAACTTCTCGCCGGGAGCTCCCATCATGACTGCAAAGAGCATCGAGAAGCCCTCGCACGCGTCCCAGAAATACTTCTTCGCGACGTCGACCGATACACCGATATGGTATCGTCGGAGAAGGGGGAGGTATTGATATGCCGGTCGGATGAAGAGGGGATGCCAGAGACCGAGAATCAATCGCGGAGCAAGGAGGGTCTCCCAGTCGGGGTAGCGACTGTGACGAGTCAGCCGAACGAAAACGGTTGGAAACAAGATTGAGAACGCACGAGACGATTTGCGCCATGGTAGGCTGCAGATTGACATATTAGGGATTCTCTGCTTTAATGGTTCATGATGGCGCTTACGAATAGAGTCTCTGGGTCGTTTTGCATCTTGCAGTCGATCTGAGAGAAAGCGCATTAGTCTCTACAGCTCCTTCGAATACAAATGGAAACATGCGTTGAGAGAGACATGTCGATTCTCAGGCTGTCTTTTCTGTTAGCTATGGATTCGTCGGCACTTGGACGTCCCGACTCACCTTCATAAGCAGTTCTATCAATTCCTCGAATAGTGGAATAGGTTGTATGGGCTCCTTTGTTGTTCGTACATGTCTTTTTCTTCTCAGTCAAGGCCTTCCCAGATCAGAGCAAAGACCCACTCGATGACGCCTTTCCACGGCTGCTTTCGAATCAAGCCCTTGCCAGTCGTCGTTCGATCCAGAGTCGGATCATGAAACATGAGAATGACACCGTCCGACGTGGCATGGACATCTGGACCGTATCAGCGAGACATCTTTTGACCGTCTGTTCTGTAAGACTGCTCACCCGACTCGATCGCATGACATCCTTCGACGATAGCCGCCTGGAAGGATGCCAGACTGATTCGTGAGCTCGAGACTTCGGCTATTGACTCACGTGTTCTCTGGCAGATGGGCAGAAGCGCCCCGATGACCCCAGCATTCCACATCTTTGGGTTCTCTTCGTGCAATGGGCGTCATAGTAATAGTCGTAACGTGGTCTGAGGGTATGTCTGGCGTTTCCACTGTCGATTGGCGACCGCGATAGGGTAAATGGACAAAACTCTAACAACTAGCGCAAGCCATGCGAAGAGTGTTTAATCTACTCTATACTCTAGATCATTCAAGCTAGATGGGACAAGGGACAAAGGATAGCCGTTAAACGTGCGGTGTGAAACGTGTCTCGAAATGATATGTCCGGCGGCCGCTTATGCTTAATAGCTTAATAAGAGGAATCGATGAATATAGGATGCATACTCGGTTACGCCGTGCAAAAGACCATCAAGGCCGTACTAAATGCTAGCAGAATAAGGCTACAGTCCCAACCCGGACCTCACAGCGGTCGCCAGTGGCCAGGACGACCCGGTCCAATCTCCATCGACCGAGAACATGTTGCAGCCCCGAAGTCCGACCTGGGCTGCAAATTGACCCTTGAGCGACATGGACTGCGGGTCGTCATACGTGACGATCTGGTCCGAAGACGTGGATTTCAACCATGGCTGTGGATAGTCAGCCTCTACGAGTCTTCTGTGTGTGCACTTGAACTCACAGTGCTCGAACAGCTGTCCCACTCCCTGGTAAACCCGCCTGCGCCCACGTATTTACCCGACGAATCGAGGGCCAATGCGCCCTGCGAGATCAATTCCTCAAACATGACTTGTCCATCCGTCGACCCGCCGTTGTCGTTGTACACCGTGACATAGGATCTCTTTCGTCCTGGAGGAGATGTAAGGGATCGTCGGTCCTTCAGGCCCGTCGCAGACGATTTCTGCAGGTATCCGTAGCTGAAAGGTCAGAACAAGCCTTCAGGGTTGTGACTTACGCTGGGACACCGAGAGTGATCTGGTTGGCGGGCATGCCGGCGCTTGTCCAACTGGCCACCGCGGCATAGGCATTGGCCAGCGGCTGCGACGAGTTTCCGCAAGCGTCAGAAAGCGGCGCGTTGGCTCCTGGTGTCGAAGAGGCTGTCGAACCATCAGTCCACGAACACGTCATCTGATCTTTTATAAAACACGTACAGCCCCAAACATCATAGTTCATGATCAGAATCCAGTCGATGACCTTTGCAAAGCCACTGACATCCGACATGGGGGAGCCATTGGCGCCTGCGAAAGGCCAGACCTGCGTCGCAGTCGTGATGATGGCGCCCGTGGGCAAGGCCGCTCGCAGCTCGGTCAAGAATTTCAAGAAGTTGGCCGAGTCTGACGTGGACACTGCGTTGCCGTCCGCACCCGTAGTGCCGGGGTACTCCCAGTCAATGTCGATACCGTCGATATTGTACTGGTTGTACGCCTTGAGGATGTTACTGACAAAGGTCGCTCGGTGGACGGACGACGCGCAAATGGTGGAGAAGTACGTCGAACCCGTCCATCCTCCGATCGAAAGCTTGACTCGTTTGCCAGCGGCATGGCCGGTCTTTACGAGCCGCGTCAAGAGGTCCGAGCTGTCGTCCTGGGTGAACTCGAGGTCGTAGTCGGCGGTAGGGAGAGCAAAGGCGAAATCCATGATATCGAACTTGGACCAATCGACATCTTCGGGCGTGAGGTACCATCCGGACCAGTCGGGGTAGTACCCTGCCAGAATGGTGGAACCGATGGGTTTGAGCGTGGAAGTTGACGACGCGGATGTGCTGGTCTTGGTCGAGGTAGACGAGCTGGCCGAGGAAGAAGAGAGGTGGGACGAGGTAGAGCTTGACGCCTTGGAGGAGCTCGAAGATGTCACAGAAGAGGCGGTAGAAGAAGCTCGAGCGGAGGTGGATGAAGAGACCCCTGCGGAGGAGGAAGAGGAGACTCTGGAAGACAATAAGGCCGACGACGAGACTCTGGCAGAAGTGGAGGAGGATGAGACTCTGGCAGAGGAGGAGGACGAGAAAACTGTAGCAGAAGAAGAGGAGGAGAGAGCTGTAGCGGACGAAGAGGATACTCGAGCAGAGGAGGAGGAGGCGCTTGCCGAGGAGGAGGAGAGTCGGACAGAAGAGGAGGGCGAGGCGGAGGAGGAGACTCGAGCAGAAGAGGACGAGACTGCAGTGGACGAAGAGAGTCGAGCAGACGAAGTGGAGGACGATGACGATCTCACACCGGACGAGGAAGCGGACGAGATACGCGCCGAGGAGGACGCACTCGCTGCTGCGGCCTGTACGGATGGACCCGATTGACTTGGCGACAAGGAGCTCGATTTCCCAGACGGGGAAGAGCTCTGCGATGTCGAGGTGGAGTGAACACCTGATGTGTAGGCGGAGTGGACGCCGGACGAAGAGGACGAAGAGGAGTAGACATTGGCTATCGAGATACCGGTGGCGGAGGAAGAGGACGACCGCTGGACGCCAGAAGCTGACGAGGAAGGGGCAGCCGAGGACGAGGACCGGAGACCAGAACTCGAGCTAGAGAGGTGGGCCACCGCGCTCGAGGAGGAAGGCACGCTGGCTATCGAAACACCAGCCGCAGATGCCGCTGCAGACGAGGTAGGGCTTGATGCAGACGTCCTGGTGGACGTCACGGCAGAAGAACTGGCGCTCGAGGCAACGTCCATGACCACCTGACCACTCGGCGCGACCCAGACGGTATGGGTCGTTGTTTGGTCCACCGTTACCGTCGTAGTCTTTGTGACCCGCTTCTCATGGTGATTCACTTTCCTAGGTAAATTCCTGTGTCCGGCACCGAGGACCGCTGGCGAGAGATTGAGGGCGAGTACAAGGAAGGTAAAGTTCGAGAAGTACATCTTGCGAGGACGGTCGAGATCGACGGAAGAGAGCCTGCTCTTGCGAAGGTAGGGGGAAGCTCGAGCAGATCAACTGCTAAGGTGAAGGGGGAAAGAGTGTGGGTCCCGGGAGTGGGAAGCGGTGGTTGGCTGTTTTGAGCAGTACCAGAGATGGAGTTACGATCAGAAATGACAGTGATGCTGTAGTCTCTCTGCTTTCCGTGCTCCTCATTTCCTCATTTGAGGCGGGGACGATAGTTTAGGAACGGCAGCGGTCTGCCAGGGAAAGAAGGTGCATAACGCAGCGCGAGTCTCGGGGGCTTGCTCCCTTGTACAGGCGACCGATGGAAGACACTGCTCAGTCGGGCGAGATGGCGGGTCGTTTCAATTTTAGTTGGGAACAGTCCAATGAGCCATCTCACAAGGTTTACCGGAACACAGGCACCGTGGACTCGCCAGTGGCAAATGGATATCCATGTACTCTCTACATTGGACTTTACAAGGCTTCGAGTGGTCAACCATTATCACATGCGACTATCTATATCTGAGACTGTGTATGAATTGTTGAGAACGAACAACCTATATCCACCAAATGCTAAACGACCCCATCTATGCTGAACCGAGCCCCACCTCTTCTAGACTCTCTGGTTCTCTCTGCGCGGCGTCCTCTGCCGCTGCCGCCGCCTGCGCACCCAGCTGGACCAAGGCGGAATCGCTTCTCGGTCTCGGTAGCGTCGTGTTCATGTTCTGCAGATCCGTGTGACTTCGCGTTCGTTCCACTCGTTCCGCTTCGTCGTATGTCGGCAGTCCTACGCTGATGGGAACGATACCGCCTCCCAAGAATCCTCTCGAGGCTACGGCGTACGAAGGCACCTGGTTTAATGGATCGACATCGTTTTCGGAAGGTGTATCTGGTCCCCCATCCATGTGGAATCCCCTCGGGCGTCGTTGGTCGAACGATGTCGAGGGAGCAAACGTTATGCCATTGCTTGCAGGAAGATTCGAGAAGGAATTGGCATTGCGAACGATGGGCAGCCCGGGAGATGCCAGCCCTGCTTGAGGACCACGAAGGATCGGTGTCTTTGCCAACGTAGACAGCGGTCGCATGGGCTTGAGTGCCGATGGCAGATGCAACAAGTTGTGGAATCCGGATCCTCGTCGTTCTGGGATCGGTCGATGCATTCCGTCTTCGGCGTATGACGACGGGTTGCTGCTGGACTGCGGCCGCTCAGGCGAAGAGGCGCGTGATCCGGCCCGCGAATCTCCGGCACTGCTTCTTCCAGAACGGTTGCCAGCTCGAGAGGAAGATCTAGAATGACCTCTGGAGTCAGGCGGGGTCTCCGCCGGAGAGTGCTCGCCGGAATGCGGATTGCTGTTACTACCGGTCGACAAGGCGCCCAGAGACAAGAGCAGCTCCGAGTCTGCCCATTGAGACAGCTGTCGTCGCGGTGGATTCTCTCCCGAATCGCTCGTGCGAGAGATTTGCCGAGTAGGCGAACCGGGTCGAGAAGGTGGTCGGGAATGTGGTGGAGTTGCCGACATTGGTGAATGGGCTGGAGTGGCTTGGACGGATCGTGCAACCACACCGGATGAAGTGCCAGAATCCGCTACCGCGACTCGATCGTAGACGTGATTGCTGTATGACGGTAAATCGATTTGCGGCGCTTCGTCTCCCGTTCCACCAAACAACAAGCCTCGCGTATTGGCGCCGGCTTCCCGAGCTTCTTCGAGTAGACTTCTGTCCAATATCCAGATGGGTAGAGCACATCGGAGTTCCGAAACATGCCCGTCGGGATTTGAAATCGAGCATGACCACTTGATCTTGTGGGTAACGAATACAGGATGGATCGAGTGCGAAGGCGTCGTCGTCGAAGGTATGGAGACCGTCAAGTGGGTGTCGATCTCGTCATCACCGACTTCAAGCTCTTCATCCGCAGACTCAAGATCGTGGCTAGAAGATGATCCGGCCACCGCGTTGGCAGGTTCCGCCGCAGGCGCGGGGAAATATGAGTCTGGGGGCCGAACTCCCCAGCTGGCGGTGGGTAGTCGGGTCGACGCAGGTGGCATGGGGGTCCTGGAAGGACTAGGCCCGTGATGAGGAGCGGGGGGATGCGTTTCTCCATTGGCGTCGACTTTGAATGCGCGTCCATTCTTGATTTCGTGCTTGACGCTAGCAGCAACTCGTGACTCGGGATGCGATGAACTCCTCGTATGAACCATAGTGTATTCCTTGATTACGGAAGACACCGACAGCACTCGAACTCCCTTGGCGAGTGGCATGAATTTGATGTTGACGGGAATATCGTCGCCTGCGGCAAAAGCTTTGTGAGGTAGCGTCAAGGCGTACATGATTTTCCCCGGCCAGGTGTTTTCGATCTCGAGCGTCTGTGTGAACTCCAGCGCCTCGGGTGTGAAGGTCCGGAGGAGCGTGAACTGTTTCGTGTTGGTCCAATTCGATGACAGACCGGACCGGACGACGTGGACACGGAACTTGTATGAGATGGACGCATCATTGGTAAACGTGCGTCCGGACGCCGGGAGACCGCCGTCGAGGGTGTAGTTGAACGGGAAAGAATGGCGACCGGCCTTGAGTGTGTGCGTATGACGCTTGTTGCCCTCGAGGAGGGACCAGTCGTGGGTGAGGATAGTATGGGTGAAGCTGTGGTTACGGGATCCGGTGCTGCTTGTCAGCCTCATTCCGTGACAAGAGAACTCACCCAACGCCGTCAGAGAAATGAACTTTGGCTTTTCCCGTCAGGTTCATTGTGATCTCCTTGATGTTGGTAGACTCGGCGAGAGAGAGCTGGATCTGTCCGGAGAGGTAGGCCGGGTTCATATCTCCTCCTTGACCCCGCAACACGAGGGTGTCCGAGTCGAGCAGAATCTCTACCGGCGCATGCGGGAAGTAGCTCCCTCCAGGAGTCTCTGCTCCGCCGTGTCCAAACATGAAGTCCGAGGTGTACGAGCCATGGGCAGGCGTGGAGAGTCCAGACTGGCTGCCGAGAGCGCCGAAGTACTCACCCAGCTGGTCGTGCGAATCTCGGGAGGGAAAGAGTGAGTTGTTGCGGGAGATAGGTTGGCGAGTCGGGGAGCTGGGACGAGAAGGAGGCGCTGAGGACGTAGGCGTCGCGGCGCCGTGGCCGTGGCCGTGCCCAGAGTACCAGTGAGGCATGTTGAAAACAGGTGGTCGCGGGTAGATGCGCCGGAAAGAGCCGGTTCCGCGAGAAGCGACGTGAAAACCTCACCCCAGTTGCAGGTGGCAGTGCGGATCGCTGGGACACGCTGCACAATAAGGAGGACCGGGCGATAGTCTCACCGCGCAGCCGCGGTTGATGTCGGTCGATCTTATCTTCAAGAGATCCCGTTCCAGGAGAAAGGTGCGAGATTCGAGAGAGCAGATGTGAGATGCGATGGGACGAGGAGGGGGTAGGGCGGGGGCCACTGGGGTTCAGCGTTTCAAACGATACGTGGCTGTATTGACGACCTCAACTTGACGAGCGACGGAATGGGATGCAGTCTACGATGCGTGAAAAAGACAGTTTGAAGTCAGGGCGAAGGGAGTAGATGCGGCGCTGGTGGAGACGGCACTCCGGCTAGTGCCGCATCGCACAGTAAATTTCTGCCCTGAATGGGCTTATCGCTTAGGGCCACGTAGCTGGCTCGTCCAAGGTATATGCATCATCTCATGATTTCGGAAGTGATCGAAGCTTTTCGATTGGTCGTCCCTCCACCGGGATTTACCCTCTCAAGCTGTGCCGCAAACGTGGGAATCCTCTAGTCCCGAACAATGCAGTTTGATGAGGGTTGAACACAGAGGCACAGCAGGTCTCCCTAGATCCTGGTCCACAAGACGACTGCGCGGCCTGTGACGAATGTATGTAAGGGTCCTCAAGTGAAGTCTTGTCCGAGCTTTGTCACAACGAGTAATCGCGAAGTGATCAAGGATCCATCAGCGGAAGCTACTAGCAGATACCTCAGTGTTTACGGGTGCCCGTCCCTTTGGCTGCCAACAAATTGCTGTTCTCAAGCAGAATTGCCATCGCTCTCGTCACAACTGCGGGATACTCAGTCCGCAGGACGCTAGTTGCGAGGTAGATAGCAGGTTTATACACCAATCATACTTAATGATAACATGGTCACACTATGCCAAACTGGAGCACAACACTCTACCCTCATCCCCTCCGGTCCGATTTCACGTTACAGCCTTGGCAGACGGGACAAAATGCTCCTTGATGACGGCGAAGAAGGATGTCGTAAGCAGGGCGAACTTCTCATGAAATCGTCTGTTTTCCCTTCCGAATTCGCCTAGACATATCCTAAACCTGCTCGAGGTCCGGTCGTTTTATTTCTCCATTCGAGTTCATCTTGGCGGGTCATGATCAATGGGGGATTTGCGTCGCTGGATCCATGAGCTCATGTATCCAGATGGACAAAACCAAGAATCTCGGACTTGATCTCCTCAAAACCAGAGTAGCAGGTTGAGCCATGCCGTGCGGGTATCCTCCTCGCGAGGAGATAGCGACGTCGAGCGATCCTGCTTTTGGAAAGTGATCCGCCAGTAGGTGGGTGTCGGCAATGGTCCGACCAGTATATCCATAGGCCTTTTCTGTTTTGGCAATATGTCGGCACTCCCCAATGTCCCGGTTACGATCAATCCGTTCTTGCCTTCGACGTCCGTGAGCAGTGATTGAAGGAGCTATTGCTCGCAGAATGGACATTATCAATGGGCTGGGAAGACAATTGCATTGCAGTGGGATAGAGGATAGCCCATGACCAACACGGGCGCGAACAGAGTTCCTCCGACGGCGATCTCTTGGATTCTACGGGAGTAAACCTAACTCAAACGGGAGGGAGACAGTGGCAGGTGATTGGCATGTTTTGGAGTCGACCGGCGAAGCTGATGCACAGGACTGTTGGCTCCAACGCTCTCTCTTATCTCAAAAGCTTGGCCTCATTTTCTGTGAAGCGGTAAGACAAATTTGATTATACAACTGAGAAGGCATATAGTATACGGGTGTCTAATACCATACCATGGGCCATTCATAGTTAACTGTATCGCTCGGCCCCCGCTTCTCTACATGTAGTAAACCGCCTGCCCCTTCACAAGGTATTAGATGGGGTAACTGAGTGGACGAATGATGGATACTTACCGCAAACCCATCGGTTTCGACCAAGTTGCTTGGCATGTCGGACACGTGGAATCGCTGGATCAAGCTAAACTTCCCCGGTGCAGTGATCTTGTATGAATGCAAGTCGTGGTAGCCGGGCGCATTGACGTAGATGTAGTCGGCGTCGCCCGCAGAAAAAATCGAAATGTCGGTCGCCGTGGAATTGGTTCCGACCGAAAGAGCTGCGAGTATTGTTCCACTGTCATCAGAGTTCATTGTAAGCGAGGTCCGTTTCTGAGGGAAGTGAGAGTCATGAAAATCAACCAACTTGAGCGTGGTTGTATCTAGTGAGATTTCGGTGATATCGTTGGCAGCTGCGATGTCAATGGTGTAGTAGCTACCCGTAAGACTTGATTGCGCCGCCCAACATGTCTAGCACAAAGTCTCATTCAACGAAGGTCCTGTTACCACTACGCGAATAAGACTTACAGCTGCTTGGAGTGGGATGGTTCCCTGCTCCATCATCTCCGTATCACCAAGATCGAAAGCGGCGTATCCGGTGGATACATCGGTGGTGAAGTAAACCCCAGGGGTATACATGTCCTCCGCGATGGAGAAGGGCACCATCGCGCTATACTTCACTGGATCTTGCGCAAGCGTACCATTCTCGCCGATGGCGTATGTGTAAATACCGCCCGGTTGCAGAGTGCCTGTGGGGTTATTGAGGTCCGTAGAGAGGCGGCCCTTGACGGCGACAAGGAGAGAGGTCATATCCGCGGAAAAGGTCATCTGGGAAGGACCTCCCCCGACGGGTCTATATTGTTTGTCAGCGAGGAGCACGACTTTTGCTAAAACATACCCGTGTGGCGGCGTAGTGAGGTTGAGGCCAAAGGTCCTGTCCCAACTTGCCAAGTGTTTCCACCCAGTAGCATGAGCCTTATAACAGCTGAAGCCGTTCACCGCTCCACCGTTGAGCACACATATCATACTGTTGTCGGCACTTTTGGCTAAAGAGACCGGGAACTCCCCATGCGAAGGATAGGTACTTTGAAAGCTGGGTTTTGCAGGATCGGTCGGGTCAATTTTGAAGACCGAAAAGGTATTCGAGCCGGCATTCACCGCCATGACTTGATCTCCCGCCACCATCACAGAACCTTGGCCGTAAAACGGATCTGCCTGGGAGGTCGCTATGTCAGATCTAAGGATGATGTGGCAGGTGGCGGATAACATACGTGATTCCCGTATGGAAAGGGGTCATTTATGCCCGCCGATCCATTCCCGTGAGTCCAGCTCGCGGTCCCAGCTTGCAGCGTCCCATCGGACATGATGTAAGACGCTACCAGCTGGTTGCCCTCAAAATTGTTGTTTTGGAAGTAGCTATCCACGACTCGTATCAGGAAACAATAACACAGAGACCGGCGCGCGATGCAGAGTGAAATGACTGACTTGGCTCCGACGCTCGATAGAGACGATCTGACTACAGGTGAGCCCAGGGCGAAAGATGCAATACTGGCGAGAGTCAGGGCTTGATACAGCATATTGTGATGATACAGCATATTGTGATTTCGAGACTGGTAAATAAGGGCTGGAGATGTGTAACACCAACTCTGTCTCCGTGAAAGTTATGTATGTATATACATGGGCAGCATGTACCAGACCCCGGACGTGACCAAGACAGATCGTCATGATGCCAAGTTGACTGTATAACGGGGTCCATACCTGTAGACTAAAAGCACTGACTGTACATCCACGTGCCTACCCGGAACCAATATTACGTGGTACGGGCATAACGGCAGATCCGGGGCTCCGACTGTGTGGTGCCGGTGTTCCGGCTGGATAGTACTCTCTATGGATCATGGACTGATCTAGCCATGCGCAGAGCGGCTGCAGTCGTCCAAATAAGCATTACACTTCTTCTAATAGAACATGCCCCCGAGTCTCTCGCCCCAGTGGCTACCGTCCTCATCGAGTTACCTACGTTCCCGTGGTACATCGAGTCGCCATTTAGAAACCTCCGACAATGCTCCGTCGCAAGCCGAAGTCGGTACCTCTGACCATCAGCAACGCCTCGACAAGCGCCGCGCAACCAACCGCCGTAGCCAGCAGCGGGCAAGGGAGAACAAGGAGGCGCTGATAAAGAAACTGCAGGAGGAGAATGACTTGTTGAAGCTCAAATTGCAAGCCGAGGACGGCATAGAGGAACATGGGAATCAGGATGGCTTCGACCGCAGGATGACGCAGAGTGGCGTGTCTCTTTCTGGGTGAGTTTCAGCTTGGGAAGTCCCACAAGACAGTCACTCGCTTTCCTGGCTGCTTCCCTTGCGCAAGGATCGCTGTCTAAAAGCGGAACTACGACGAGCATCGATTGACGACACGTTGCGACAGAACCACTGCAGGGACAACATCTTCCCGGTCGCCGTCCAACTATTCTTCCTTATCCCCTGCACGCCTCGTTACGACCTCCCAACCCATCACCCAGCCATTTCCCACCGTACATGCTCCCGCAGCGTCGTCCGTGGACCTCGTAGCATGTCGACAGGCCTTCCTCGCGGTCCTGGCCTCTGTCTGTGACCCGCATCTGAATACCATACACGCAGTGTGCCAAAAGTTCGCTCAAAGTAGAGGCGGAACCGTACGACTAGTTGGAGACCTTCATCCCCCGAGACCATTGAATCGGCCATTGAACACCGCGTCACCTCGGCGACCTAATCTGCATTTGCACACGAGTGTCCAAGAAGTAGACTCGAACGACCCATTTGGCAATATAATGAAGCAGCTGTACGGAAGCCCATTCGACAATCTCACCCACCCCTCCGGCTATATCCCGCCTTCCGGTATCGAAGGACCTCTCTTTGTCCCCTTTCTCGAACCATCACACCCTATAGACGGGTACGAGCTCGATGCCGATGGGGTGTGGAGCTTTATATTGGAACGAGTCGACATGTCTCTCACCGACGCCGAAGAATTGGCCGGCAGGCTGACGGACAAGATAAGGTGTTATGGTTATGGGCCGGTCCTCCTGCGGCGAGATGTTTTGGATGCATGCAATGGTACGCGAAGCAACTCAGCCTTGTACCTCGATCATCGCTGAATACCAACTTTAGGATTACCAAAATTTCTCACCCACGACTCGGTCGCTACAAATCTGGCATAATCTGATGAGGTTTGTGTGAGAGAGGAGCAAACTGCATGTACCATTCAGTATTTATTCATCTCGGAACCCTCTGCGTGACCGCGCAATCATTGATGACCTCTATTACGGCGCCATATCCAGGCTACAGAGGGTTCAGATGGTTGCCGAGAGTTCTAAAAGTCGTTCAAATTCGTTGTTTCCGGCCGCCATGCATAGCGCATGGAATGCTGAAGTCGGATCCTGAATAAGTTGTCTAGGCGAGGCTGCAGGCATCAGCTTGCCCTAGAATCTCCTTGACTCACCATACTCAAGCACTCTTCCCTGGTCCATCACCAAGACCCGATCGCTAATCGTTAGCAAAACCCTTGCTGATCCTGCTCACAATCCCATGATGGTCGCCAAGCGGTGGGCAATGACGATCATCGTGGTACCCAGAAAATTCTCCTTCATCGTCGCTGTGATCTTCGCGTCCATCCTGCGCACACCCCTGGTCGTGAGTCCAAGGCATCATACTTGCAGGAGCACGCACTCAAAGTCGACAGAGGACGTCGCTTCGTCCATGACAAGGACTTGGGAATCTTTCAACAGTGCTCTGGCCAGACACAAGAGTTGTCTTTCGCCATGGCTAAAGTTGGACCCGCCTAAAGCTTGTATGAGCAGAGGCAGAGCGGAGCGCAGTTGTGCTTCTCACCGGGAGCAACGTATGTGTCGAGACTCGCAAAAGGATTCGATACGACGTCGTGCTCCATGATCGCGGACGGCAGCAAATGGACCTTTCTCAGGGCGTTGTAAACTTCGTGGTCGTCTTCTCGTCAGCATACGCCCATGAGTTGAACTCACCCTTTACTTGAGTCAGATCAAGCGCGTCTCGCAATGTTCCTGAACAAAGGGTGCCATCCTGAGCGACCATGTTGAGCCGCTCTCGCAACTTGATTAGCGACAATGTTGAGATATCTAAAGTCAGTTATGCATTTCTCACACAAACTCACCTTGTCCGTCGATGAGGATACGACCTCCTGAGGCTTCCATCGCCCGGAAAATACTAAGAGCTAACGTAGATTTGCCAGACCCAGTAGTGCCAACAATACCGACTCGCATTCCAGGCTGAAAGCAGCGGTCAGACATGTCATGACGAGTGTAGCCCACCTCGATATCGACAGATACGCCGTGCAATATCTCGGGCAAGTCTTCGGCATATCGAACTCGCAAATTTTGAATGCAAACGCGACCCTGGGAAGGCCAGTCTTCCGGTAGGTTCCCACCCTTGCTCTTCTCTTCGAGTGGTATATCATTGTCTGTCGTCAGAGCGCCCTGTATGGTGAACTTACAATAGCGGACCCTTTCTGCGCTGACGAGCGTCAACTCGAGAGTCCTGAGGATCTGTTAGCCAACGCCTGGGGTTGGGAAGGGCATTGAACAAAACCAACCCATATTTCTCCATGAGGGCGCAGAGACCTGCGATGAGCTTCGCTATGAAGAGGCCAGCGTACCTTGGGAGGCGAGCAAAGCAAATGCAAGCGTAAATCCGGCGGAAGAGGAGCTCATGTCCCTGCCCACCAACATGACTGCACAAGCGGTCACGACCAAGCAAGTGAAGATCCGAATCAAGGACCGTGCAAAGTTCCAGACTAAGTCGTCAGCTCCCCTCAGAAATCGACGCTCACCTGCCCACTCTGCAAAGTCAGAGTCTCTTTGTCGATTCAATAGCGCCTCGGCTGTATGCAGTAGGCGGTTGTTGAAGCCAAACCTGGGTCGTAAGTTCTGCACGAAGGAACGACTTACGCTCGAATGACGATAATGGCATCGATCGCATCGTGATAGACAGACACCAATGGAGATGTCGACGAATTAGTGAATCGACGGAGATCTGACCGTAACTTTCCAGTGCTATATTGTTAGCACCCAGCCATGCGGGATTGCTTACATCTCGCTCGAAATGTATATCGGGATAGCGCAGAGGACCAACACAAGAAGCAGCCACTATCACATCAGTTGCGCGAACTCTGCTTTGACGTACGGGGACTTGGATGACTACCATGAAAGTCGAGAAAATAACATCGGCGACCGACACTGCGATGCCTATTGATCAGTTCCCGCTGATATGTTGCGAGCTTACTTCCAAACTCCTCTGCGGCTCTGTCGTCCAACCGCCAGAAGTCTTGTCCGAAGACGTTCATCAATCGACCTTGGGGAATGGTTTCGAAAAACTGAAGTGGAGCGAGGCACAGTCTATCGAGAATTTGGGAGTGTATTTGCCGATTCGCGCGGTTGAGGAAGCCCCGGTCGCCGACACCGTAGAGCCAGATCCAGCGCAAGGGTCCGCTGCACATGACTCCGATATGAAGTACCAAATACGACATGAGAGAATGTTTGGCAGTCTCGGTATCGGTCGTACTACTCCATTCGCGAAGGATGATCTGCGAGCCTACTACCAGTATCCTTCGTAGCGAGAGTGTGAGGGCGTAGATGGCGAAAAACCAATATCCGCCAGCCGCACCCAAGATGAAACGACCGGTCTTTCTATCCACACGACCTTTTGCCCGGTGCTCCTCTTGGTGAATATGGCGCGTACCGTGGGATACTTCGACTTCCGAGCCGAACCTTGGTGGACGATTCTCGAGGGGAACAACCATAGAAGCCATAGGGAGAGGGATCGACTCGGCCTCTTTCGCCGGTCCGGCTTGGGATACTCGACCCTTCTCCAAGAACACCACATAGTCGGCGGCTGGGAGGCAGAGTTGTACGTGATGGGTCACCAGGACCAGCGTCCTGCTGCGAAGGAGGATACCCCTAAGACATTCCCGGTAGATGTATTGCGACGTGTGGGCATCGACTGCCGACAGGATATCGTCGAGATATACCGTCTTGGCGCGAGAGTAGATACATCTAGCGAGGTTAATCCTCGCTTTTTGACCTCCGCTCTGAAAGTCAGACTCGTTCCCCGCAGTCCGCTCACCAGAGTGACTCCATTTTCCCCAACTTCCGTCATGTCGCCCTCTGGCAAAGAAGCCAGGTCTCGCAGTAGGGAGACTTGACGCAGGGTCTCGTCGTATCTCTCCCTCCACATCGGCTGCCCATAGAGTATGTTGTCTCTGATACTTCCATGCTGTATATGACTCTGTTGCGGAGCATATGCCACGGTGTCGGTCAGCCATTCGTCCAAGGTATAGATTCCGTCTTTCGATTCTATCGGAATCGAGTCCGGGGAAGATCTTGGGGCCAAGATTACGCCTTGCAGTATGTATGCCTCGCCAAGAAGAGCTAGAAGCTGGCGGGTCCGCTTTCAGCCCAATCCGTATTTCGCGCTACTCAACTTACGAGAAGAGTCTTCCCGGCCCCCAGCGCGCCACAAACAAGCGTGAATCGATTGATTGGTAGGTCTAGGGTAACATCGCGAAGCTTGAAGCTGTCATCGTCTACTCCCAAGGCTGAAGACCACCCGATCGTTGCGTTTTGCAGGCTGAGCTGTTCTGAACCGGGCTTCGACGGGGGTAGCTCCGACTCGTTCAGAAAAGCCGCTACTCGATCGAGGGCAATCTTCGTGGTCAACATGCGTTGAATGGTCGATGGGATCTCGCGCAAGCCATCTTATGGCGTGAGCTCAGTAGCTTGCCGAGACTTACCTCGTACACGGCCGAACCTTGATTCGCCTTCATCATCCTGCCATGCATTTCACCACAACATCAGACTCACACAGTGATGGCCACGAATGCGGTCGCAGCGTTCAAGCTCTTGCCTTGCACAAGCGTCAACCAAGCAAACGAGGTGACTACTGCCAGAGACGGGAGGGAGTCTGCGATTACCGTGAGAACCAATCCAAAATTGGCACTCTTTCGTTGTTGTCTCTACGTCAGCGCGCTCACTAGCTCTCATCTTACGAGCACTCGGCCTCTCGGAGGGTTCCTATGCGCTGTCGAAAGAATGGCTCGAAAGCATTAAGCTATCGATCAGCATCACCTTCTGCAACCCTGACATACTTTGATGACCTTGATGCCAGAGAGAAACTCTTTCACTGCAGCGGTCCTAGAGTCCCTAAGTCGAGTCCACAGCTTGCTGTGCCCTGCGTTATCAGTCGGCGCCCTCGAGCCTAAACCTCACGATACGATGCGCGAGATGCCCAGTACGAGAGTGGGATACTGAGAGGGAACCAAATGACGCCTACGAGCGCCCCGGTGCCCAACATCTTGTAGAGGAAGAAGACGGCAATAATCACTGGCAAGTCTCAGCCTCGCCCGTCAGATTCGACTCACTGCTCGCCACAGAATTGGTGATCCACCATACATACTGCAAACATGACGCGATGTTAAACGTATCGATGGTGACGAGATTCATTATCTATCATCAGATCAAGCTTCCGAAGGAGCCTACCTGACTCCGACCATGGCTGTTCGCAGTAGTGTTGCTTTCTGATGTTCCCGCTTCCGACTTTCCAAGGCGCAAAAGCTTGGCAAACAGCTGTCCTCGTCAGCTCGTGCCGGACGATCTGGCAGCTTACCATGGACGATACTTGCAGCCTTATTGGGTTGTGAAGCAAGTAGTTCTCGCGTACCCTGGAGCAGGAGACAAGCATGACTGGTTATCAGCGGGACATAGCTGAAAGAACATACCTTCCAGTATCTGCCCAATGAACATGGCAGAACACATCAAATAAGCGTAGGATCGGTCGGACTCGGGCGCATTATCGAACGACTTGATGATCTCGTAGACTGCGAACGAGGGGACAAAGCTGATGATCGTCTTGAAGGTCTCCGTGAACCACGCTTGGTCGCGTGATGAGCGCCGTTCAACAGCGGTACCTGCACGTACTGAGTAGGATTATGTATTTGCGGCCCCACCAGAGGCCGAACGCCAAGCTCTTCCACGTCAGATCCGATCCTGAATGGCTGCCTTTATCGAGTACACATCGAGTCGAATTCCTGATCTTGGCTTCGAGGCTCGGGAGGTCCGCCATCGACAGCTGATCTACCTCCAATGACCGTTTCGTCAAGGATGACGCCTGAGATTAAGCGCCAGCCCTTTCCTCCAACTTACATAGCCCATGAACAGAAAAGTCCACATGGAGCACGCGGAGTAGTCGGTCACCTCGTTCTCGGGGTTTGTTCTGCTTCTCGCGGTATACCCATGGCCGGTAGAGAGCGTGGGAAGGGTGCAGCGCGTACGGGGACCCCGCCGCATGCATCCGATCACGAGCAAGTTCGAGAGGGAGATGCCCAAATCTAACTCGTCAGTGATCGATAACGGTAATTCTCGTCGATTGCCGTCACGATTTCCGTAAATGTAGAGGAGAGCGGGGAGACATTTCACCACCAGAGCGAGAATTTGATCAAAGAAGAGGATAGTGGTGATAGTCGAATGGGGGGTCGAGTCGGTGGTTGCAGATGGTACGAACACACTGCTCGCCAGAAGAAGCATGGCCGATGTGCCCTACAAATCAGCTGGTGTAGGCTTCGTTTCCGACTCACGATCAGGAACAACGCCCCGTACTGGGCGCGCGATTGTCCAGGCAGGCGCGTGCTGTTCGAGTCAGCCTTCAAGACCAGGATTGACAAGACTGTGGATGCCAGCAGTCCAGCAACCAGCAAGTATTTGCAGAAGCGGACGTTCTTCCGGAATGAATGGACATCTACAGGACGGTCTTTCTGGGGGATGGTATCGAGATCAGCGCGCTTGATGACCTCTTCTAGCAGAGGCTGGGTATCTTGGTCGTCTTGCGGAGTAATCTCAAGTGGTCCTCGCATTTTTCGGGTTATCAATCTGAGCAGCAAGAAGCAGGGCGGGTGAAGAAGATGAACATCCGGAGAGAGGGTTGGGCACACAAAGGAGTCGGTGAGAGGAACGATTCCTTTGTGTGTCCTGTTTTCCTGTGTGTGGATTAACGAAGCGGACGCATACGTTGTTTACTTTGGGGTTCTGCTAGATGTAAGCTTCGGAGGAAGGGACGAGTCATGAAACCCCAGACAAGAAAGAAGACCGGAACTCACCGCTTTGGTATCCGCTGATCCTTATTCTGCTACGACAGCTCGGTCGAGTTTGCTGATCCATGCATCCATCTAGTCATCTATCGTCTATTGGACTAGTGCGACCACTGTCCGAAGACCAGCCCGCCGATCAAGCTCGGATAGGTATCTCGGTCTTTCCGTCGGTACAGGCCCACCCTACTCACCCCAGAGAGATACCAGCCTGCGGTCCAGCCCAAGAACCACCAAGTCCACGCAAATCCCACGACGCGTTCTAGCGTGACCATCCAGTTGGGCTCCGGCGCTCGCCTGTTCCGCTTGTACCCCCTCCAACGAGTCTTGATGAACGCTTCGGCGGTTAGCCCAAACGGCTGAGCGAGAAAGAACGGGGTGACGAGAAACATTTCGCTGAACTGAAGTTTGGGATGTGGGGCAGAGTCATCGTACAGCAGCATAAGAGAGCCAAGGTCGTGCAGCAGACCCGAGAGGAAGAACACCAGGAGGGATTTCACGAAGTTGGAGAGCTTGATTGCGGATGAGGTCTTGACTCGCTGAACGGGGAGGGTGGGAAGTGGATGTGAGGGCGAGGTCTGGCCGGATGCGAGCGGAGTGGGCGCAAGGCTCAGGGGAGTAGGTGAGGGAGTCGGTCGAGAGGCGGGACCAGAGCGAGGGAGACGGAGGATATTCTCGCCGAGACCAATCCAGCCGAAGACGTAAAGCCATCGCCGATAATATTGCTGCCATGTCTGTGGAGTCGTGCAATCAGCCTTTTGCGTGCAATCAGCCTTTTGTCAGAGATACGATACTCACTCTGGACCACATCGTGCTCAAGCCCGGATGACGCCAGATATCGCCCAGACCACCAAATAGCGGCGGCCATCCCCACGGCGTCCAGAACTCGGTCTCCCAGCCGAATGCTCCTCCCATGATGACGCAGATGATCCCAGCGGCCACAAACGTGATCTGCAAGCTGAACCACACCCGCGTGCAGACGCACATTGAGTAGATGGCTTTCTGCGTAAGGGTCAGCGTGTCGTATCGCGGCGCGAGAGCGGTGCCTTCGAAGAAGACGGAAGCAGCCGAGAGGTTCATGTAAGACCGAGTGAGGTCGTGCATTAGCCAGCCGAGGAGGTAGTGGCCCGTGCGGTCGAGGACGAATGACCATCTGGAGGATGTGCGGGAGAAAGGGTCGTCGAGGGAAGCGGTGGGAAGTACGGGGCAATAGTTCCAGCCGATACCGCGGAAAGAAAGGAAGAGGGAGAGAGACCAGTAGAATTTTTCGAGGGTGAAGGGTGCAGGGATGGGTTCGGCCAGGAGTGAAGGGGGAAGAGGGATGTTCAGGTGCGTATGGCCGTTCGGATTAGGTCCTTCTTTCTCCTTTTCCCGTCGTCGCGCGGTATTCCCTTTGGGGATCATCCGATAAGCGTTCTCCTCAGCAGGGAAGAAGATCAATAGCTCGAAAGTGCGGATACCGAAAAACGCTGGGGGTAGATTTTATCCACCAACTTCTGATGAAAGCAGAACACTCGACGTACTGATGAACCCTGTTGACCCCCATGTATCCGCCTCATCCTTACAGATCGTCGTGTAGGCGAATATCAAAAATCCCGATGCCGCCACGGGCGCGACGAGACCGGCCCGAACGAGTTTCCATCCTGGAGTACAAGGCGACGTAAGAGCCAAGGCAACGAGGAGGACGGAGAGGAGCGCATAGCTGACGTCGAATCCAGTGAAGGGGTGACGGGAGATGCCTGGTATGGGAGATGGGTACGACGACATGCTCGTGTGGGGAAGGAAGTAGGAGTGAGGTGCGCTGCTGCGAGGGGCCAGGATTGATATTTATAGCGCTTCGACTTTCGGGCTTTGGGCGCGTTTCATGATCAGTCGTTATAACCAGGCACCGGACCCTCTCGGATACCTGCCGATCCAGAGGGATGGCCTACATCTTCCTTGAGCTTATGAGGAAAGATTGTATCTTCGAATCAAGGTTGGAATCATCCGGCGCGCATCGGTTGGCTGCTGGGAGACGGCCGATCCCTATGACACGATGCAGTATCACTTGATCACGGCAGTGCATCTCGACTCCTCATATATCCTCTCCCAGCGCATCAATTCCTATCCCGCTTGAAGTGCCTCCATGACCCGCTCACAATGCGTCTCCATTTTGTCTTCGAAGTGGAGACATTCGAAGTGGAGGCATTCGAAGTGTAGGCATTCGAAGTGGGGGTAGCGTCGTGCTGGACAGCCGCTTTCTCCATCAATTTGAGTTCCCAGTCGCCTCTCGTCCTTTTGACATAATCCACAATGTCCGTGTCATCGGCCGTTCTGCCAATGTTGACAGAGTTGCCGTTCTTTGAGTCCCAGGCGATGAAACTCTTGTCGTCGGCCATGTGGATCTCGATTTCACCATCTTCCATCGTCATTAACTACGTCCTCAAACCCCCTCAGAACAGGAGACTCGCAAGCGGTGTGGAATACTCACAAGAGATCGTTCATTATAAGAGCTGGTCGTGGACATGATGCAGTTATCGATTTAGAAGATTGGATTGTGCAAATGTACTGTATGAGGGATGTGGATATCGCCTGTTCCCCGTTGGCGCTATATAACTTGCCAGCGGCTAAACTCAGCACGATAGCGCTTCAAGGGTCCACCCTTTCATTGACACAGCATGATGTATTCAACCTTTCATGATATACCAGAGCCCGTGAAACGAAGACGGGTGGAGACGAGCAATAAAGGATGTACAATCTGATTATCAGCGCATAAAAGTCGTCTCCTTTGACCGATGAATTCAACCATCCGGAGTGATCGGATTTACGTGCTCATTCGCCCGGGGCGATCGGACGTAGGTATTCTAGCGCAGTGCTTGGGCGGAGCCGGTGAGAAGCGACCATCGAGAGAAGCGATGAAGATCTCAAAGGAGATTTCCTTTGACAAGAAGCGAGTGGTTTCACATAATGTGGGTCAAAGGACTGTCAAATTCCACTGCAGAGCGCATTGCCCAGATGGGGTTCGACAAGATACACCAGAGTCGTCCGGAAGGCTCACGAGTCATTTAAACTCATCTGCTCAACATAACTCCCATGCACCTGGTACTCCGTCGCGAATGTCGTCTTGGAAAGGCGGCCTTCGATGCTGTCGCTCACCTTTCTAAACTGCATGGGCAAAATGCAGACGCCGGGATCCGCAGCACAGCCGGTTGAATAGATGTATGGTCCACGGTGGTCGTTTACAGCATACACATACACTCTACAAACAGACATATAGAACAGTCGTTATGAACATCTTCAAACCTCCCAGTCCCCCTCTGCACCGGCCTTACATACTACTTCTCTCCCCTTTGTATCGGCGACGCTCTACCTTGCTACAACATCCCCGGTCCTCCGGGCCATCGTTCGCCCCCCGCCCCTCGACCCAAATGCATCCCTCCGACGAAAATAACGATCCCGAGCGCGACAACGCCGAGGATACCAAAGACGATCGGGTAGAAGATCTTCGGTCGATTCAACTGGCCTGTTGGGAGGAGGGGTTGCGCTTCAGGGTCCTCGCTGATGGAGTTTTGCGAGTGGAAGTGGTGGTGTGAGGTCGAAGGCGAATCCGCGGGTGTGTTATTCGGATCAACACGGAAGGATGAGCCACGCGGGGTGGAGGTGTTAGAGGAAGGAGGAATGGAGATGGTGGATGAGGAGCGTGTGGTCGGGTGCGGGCCGGGCGTAAAGGTGACAGACATGGTGGGCGGGATGGGAAGACCAGTGTGGGAGTATGAGATACAGGCGCGGGACAAGGGGTGTCTTGGTAATGGAGATCGTCAAGAGGTCGTGATGGAGGCGTGAGTGCTGATGCAGCGCACGAGTGTCGTCTGTATAGTGAGAGAATCCCAGGAGATTGGTGTCCAACTCGTCGCCAGTGGCTGTCGATAGCTGAACACCCCATCCCCGCTTCTCAGGTCAGCCAACGCGGGGACTCCTCCACCCCGCGATCAGAAGACTGCCACAGCATATTCCCGGATATCTCCGTCGCACGTGGACGTTCGAGGGAATGTTCAAGCTTGGGTGCTTGCAGATGTTCTGTCCCGTCTTCGTGTCCTCCATATCACAACCCATACACCACAAAATGTCTGTCAACGAGCAAACCTACATCATGATCAAGTGAGCGCATCATGGAACCCATGTTTATATGATTGCTGATGAACTTTCCCCCTTCTCTCCCCCCTGTCCTCCCTCTTTTCTCTTGAATCTACCGTGTCTACCTTGATTCCCCTCTTGCAGGCCTGACGGAGTCCAGCGAGGGTAAGGCATTTCTCCCCGACTCTCGCATCGCCTACTGACCCATCCTTAAGACTCGTCGGTGAGATCATCGCCCGGTTCGAGAAGCGAGGATTCAAGGTTTGTGCGCTCCTGTGAACAAAGCTGACGTCCATAGCTTGTCGCGTTGAAGTTGGACTCCCCCTCCAAGGTCAGATAAGAGCTCACTGCTTGGATAAAATCGCCTAGCTGACCCAACACAGAAACACCTCGAGGAGCACTACTCTGATCTCTCCAGCAAGGGTTTCTTCCCCCGATTGATCGAGTACAGTAGGTCGAGTTATTCTGAACGAGTAGACTTTGGCTAATTCTCTCTCCTCAGTGGCCTCCGGTCCCGTCGTTTGCATGGTCTGGGAGGGTCTTGACGCCGTTAAGACCGGCCGAGTCATGTTGGGTGCCACCAACCCTTTGGCCTCTGCTCCTGGTTTGTCCTTCTTTCCTGCGGATATCGTCGTCGAGCTGATCCGCGAACAGGTACTATCCGAGGCGACTATGCGCTCCAGGTTGGAATGGTAAGTGGAATGATAATTCTGCCGAAAGGGGTCTAATCGTTCGACCACGTCTTGTCAGAACGTTTGTGAGTTATCGGTCGACATGGGTCGAGGAACATCAGCTGAACAACTCTTCTAGGCCACGGGTCTGACTCTGTCGAAAACGGACAGAAGGAAATTGCTCTCTGGTTCCCCGAGTGAGATGTCCTCCTTTGCCAGTCGTAGGATACCACTGACGACACGCAGGGGACTGAACCAGTACCGACTCGGTGCTTCTGCTTGGGTTTACGAGGCCTAAACTCTTAACCTTTTTAGAGCATGTAGAGAAGGTAGCGATGTGTCATGCCATGCACGTTTGCTCCAGAACCAAGAGATTAGATAGACGATCTCAGCGCCACATTGAACATTGCCGGGTATTCCCGATGTCGCTCAAAAGTTGAGTTGTATTTTGACCACCACGAGGTTTGAGATTCGCACCAATTCCACTCTGTCCATTCTCGATTTCTCACTCCTAAAAATCGACTCGACAACGTCAGTCAGCCCCATCAATTTATTGCACCTGACTGTCCTTGTGCTGCCCCTTCGTCCCCCAATTGCGATATAAACGCGGCACTCTCCCGCCAATTCAACATGTCTGACGCCGTTAAAACCGAAGACTCCAAGATGGAAGTTGATGTCCCCGCCGAGTCCAAGGCCGAAGCCTCCACCACCGAGACGAAGCCAATCGTCAAATCGGAACCCATCGCCCTTGGTCCGCTCCCCACGATTGAAGGCAAATCAGAAGAGGAGGTTCAGAAGCTGCTTGCGCAAGCCGCTAAACAGGGTATGTCTCTCAGCTCGCTAACTCATACTCTCTGCTGTGCTAAGCCAGTCTTCACTTATAGTCTACTTCTACTTCTCCGACTCGAACCTTCCCATCGATAAATATTTCTTCTCGCTCACGGTCTGCAACGCCGAGGGTTGGGTTCCGATCAAGACGATCCTCACCTTCAAGCGAATGAAGGACTTTTCCGCGCATGGCGTGCCGTTCGTACACTATGCGCTGCAGCAGGCCGCCGCGGCAGAGGGCAAGGACCCGCTGGTCACGCTCTCGGAGGACGGAGAGAATGTGCGTCGGCAGCGACCTCTGGAACCCAATGCTACCGCCTGGTCGCGGTCTGCCTATGTCGTGAGTGTCTCTCCTCCTCATTAGAAGAGCGGCTGCTGATGAGCGTGTGTTGGATACACAGAAGGGATTCCCCGAAGGAGAGTCGTCGGAGACCACTCAGCAAAAGCTCGAGGAGTGGTTTGAGCAGTTTGGCAAGATCAACGCGGTCCGAAAGAGACGAGCCGATATCGAGGAGCAGGGACCCAAAGGAAAGGGCAAGGGGAAGTTCAAGGTGTGTTTGCTATGGCAATCGTAATACGGCACGTCTGATGGTCTGTTCCCGCAGGGTTCCGTCTTCGTCGAGTTTGCCTACGAGACGGATCTGACAAAGTTCCTGGAACTGAAGGAGAACACACCGAAGTTCTCGGAAGAGGCCGGTGACATGTTGACCATGACCAAGTGAGTGCTTCCCTGGTGTGGTATCGGTATTACAGGCGCTGACTTGACTTCAAAACCGTCAGAGAGGACTACGTCCAGATGAAAGTCAAGGAGAAGGGTTTGAGCGAAGGAGCCATCGTCCGAGGTACCGACAAGACCATGGTGGACAAAAAAACGGCGTTTACAAAGGGCAATGGGAAATTCAACGCGTTCCGTGAGATGGACAAGCTGAAGAAGGGCGGCGTCCCGCAGCTTGCCAAGATTCAGGACGGTGTTGCGGTCGTGGGAACCCCGATCGACTTCAGTAAGACTGGCGGCACGAAGCGTGGGCGCGACGGGGACGACGAGGGAGAGGACCGGGACGGCAAGAAGCGTGAAACGGGAAACATCAAGATCGAGTACAAGGGTGTCGAGCTGGAGGTCTCGCGGGCGGATGGGAAGGTGGTGGACGAGTCGGCCGTGCCGTTTGAGCAGGACGCGGTGATCCAGTTTGCGGGCGCGGGCAAAGGTGCCGCTTGGCAGGAACTGAAGGTAGGAATTGTCGCTTCCCGCGATGGCGACTCAGAATGTTGATGCGTGTTCTAGGCCAAAATCATTGACCTCGGCATCACTCCTTTCATGGCGTTCCCCCCTAACTCGGAAACGGGTCGAATCGCCAAGCAGGACGGCACGAAGATTTCCGACGAGGATATCCAGAAGTTGTCGGATGCCAAGATCCTATTTGCGAGTGAAGAACCGCTTACGTGGTCCAAAATGCCAGGTGGGTCCCCCTGGTCCGTAGCGACTGTGAGGAAGGAGCTGATGATAGTACGGCACATAGAATCCGAACAGCGAACTTTCTGGGTCGGACGAGCCAACTTCCAGGGGTCAGCCGCGGTGAAGAAGCTTTCAGAAAAGGCGACAGAGGACAAGGGACGACGAAGTGGCGGAGGTCGAGGTGGTGGCCGTGGCGGTGGACGTGGTCGAGGAGGACGAGGAGGGCGGGGCGGCGGCGGACGAGGCGGCGGCCGTGGTGGTCGGGGCGGAAACGAGACACGATCGGATCTGCCTCCTACCGTCCAGGCTGTGACTCAGTAGATGGGGAAGGATATCCTGTCCCCCGGTGGAGCGGGTGATCGGTTCTTTACGATTTATGCACGTTTGCCATGTACTCGCTGTGAAGAGCCACATTGTTGGTTCCAAAAGCATCATACGGGGGACCGCTTGGACGCTGATCGCTGTGTGTGTGTGTGTGCTCACAGCTTTCCCCGTGAGACGACCTGTTGGCATCGGAAGCCATCGCACTGGAAGGCCTCGTCTACATATCGCAAAGAAACTCCTTTGAGCATAGGAAGGACTAACTTCCGCAAAAGTACCTCTAGAGTCCACAATCAGAAGGGGGTCCTTGGCATTCTCCCAGCACCCTTTCTTTTACCGAACCTCTCGATCCTGGATAGACATGGCTTCATATCCTCTCGGCTACCCGACATTGCATGGAAGTGGGAATCAGATCAAGACGCAGACGGAGTGGTACGCGGACCCGACGAATCCCTATGGACCGCCGCGTGCCCGACGGGTGTTTGATATTGTCGAGCGACCCTCGCTTTGGAAAAGGATCCTTGGGGGTGGGATAGACTGGGACAAGGTATCTGCTTCTTCCTTGGATCTATCATCTCGACTTGGTTCAATTGACGTGGGTATCACAGGGCGAACGCTACCCGGCCAGAAGCGCAATGCACGAAGCACCTACCACCTCCTCCACCCGGCCATTACCGGTGCCCTCCAACCCGGAAGCGCTGGACAAGTCGAAACCCTCGCCTTTCTTTCGGATGACCACGAC
Source organism: Tremellales sp. Uapishka_1 (assembly GCA_035521475.1). Taxonomy (NCBI): domain Eukaryota; kingdom Fungi; phylum Basidiomycota; class Tremellomycetes; order Tremellales; species Tremellales sp. Uapishka_1. Next base: position 1,414 of record JASZXS010000134.1, on the reverse strand, counting down.
GCCCTTTCCGGAGAACTACGATCTCCTGCCTCGGGCAGAGAAGAAGGCGCTGAAGGAGAAGCGCAAGTCGGAGAAAAAGGTCGTGGAGGGGATGATGAAGGTCCAGCGGGAAAACGAGCGGCTGGTGCATGAGGAGGAGAAGAACAGGATCAAACAGGAGGAGCGGGACCGAAAGTGAGTCGCTGCAGAAGTGGGTCAGGCGGGAGTGGGCTGGCTGATGAACGGAGGCGTTCACAGACAGAAACACAAGGAAGAGAAATGGCATCGTAAACATCCCTGGCAGCCACGGCCGCTTCCGATCCCCCGGATGCCCGACCTCGAGATGTACCCTACGGCGTTGGAGCCGAAAAAGCCACCGATGGAAGACCCGATGCGGTGGATGATGCTGCCGACGATGGAGGAGTTTGGGGTGCGGAGACCGCTCAACCCAAATGCCCTTGGAGGGCCGAATGGCAGGCCGTGGCCCATGATGAGCAGGACCATGACTCATGTAGGTCCCAACTGGCTTAGTATTTCTAGAGAGCGGACTGACGAGACCATAGGCCATGGTGGACATGGGAAGAGAGGAGAACGTCAGGATGATGCAAGCTGGCACCATGGGCTTTGCGGGATATAATTATTCTGCCTAGAGGGCTTCAACATTCCGCCGTGACATTGGACATATAGCTAGAAGCTTAGTGTAGACCGAGGGAACAGGACAGGGATGGTGCGGTATGGCAGTACCCCTTGAGAGCACTGGATTAGGAGGTTGCATTGAGTTTGCTATGATTTGCATGGCTTAGCTTCACCGTCAAGCCGTCACAATCCTCCTATACATCCTCATCTACAGAGTCTGGCGCTGTTATGCGACCGTTACGCCTACGAGGGGATCGCCACCGCCATGACAAGAGCAAAGCGGAGTCTGCCTAGGTGGCCACACGGTTCGATGACGTAAGGAGAGGGATCCAAATCTCCGGTCAGCCGATCGTTCGTTATTTTGGGAGAGCACTGCATGAATCTCATCGCCGCTCAACCACACCTGCATAGCAGAGTACAGTGAAATACGTTGCAGGAAATCACATCAACCTCTCCAAAATGATATAGTGAGTGCAATGAACTATCCAGGGCATCAAGGCGGTCTCTCTGACGTGCTTGCAGCGGTGTCGTCTTCATCTTCGCCGTCATTTTTGTCCTGATCGTCTTCTTCAGTCAGTACCCGATCCTTCGCTCCGTCGTGGTCCAATTGATAATAATATCCTCCGTTTCAGTCCGACTTATCGCCCGTCAGAGACAGATTCACAAGGTGAACAAAGCAAAAGTGGCCAATCCCGTGTTGCCGATCCACGTCCCACCTCGACCCACTTTATCTGGCGTTGCGAGAGAGTACGGAGACAGAGTGATGGGCATGGGGAGATCGGGCGGGGCCGGGGTGACG
>JASZXS010000133.1:0-37478 GCA_035521475.1 Tremellales sp. Uapishka_1 | reverse complement strand
GTCTCACGTAACGCACCCCTCGTCGTTCATATATAGTCTAGTAGGCCACTGTCCATCCACACAAAACGTCGTCCACTTCTCCGTGGTTGCCGATCAGGACTTTTGATCTTTTAGGCCGGGCGAAAGGATTAGGCTAGCCGAGCTGTCCGCTGTCCTGATCCATCTCCAGGGACACCGATTGAAGCCGTTCCGACCGCCAGGCCAAAGGACCCATCGCCAACGTTACGCTATCCGAAAACGTGATCCTCCGCGGGTATTGTAGAGCAGCTCGACAACGCCCATGCACTCGACGACGGGCGGTGCGTGCAGTCGACCTCGCTCAGCGAGACGAAGCCAACGGAATGCATGCCTATTCCTGGGGGCCGGAAAGCGACGCCTTTTAGACTGAAAGGCAGGCTGCCTTCAGGGGAAAGGAGGGTGAGCGGGGCAGGAGGATGATGCGAAACCGTCTCTGTCGGATGGATCTTCTGGGGTTCTCGATGCACCGACAGACTAACCACGCAGCTTTATGCTTCTGATTCACGACAACCCATCATTCTCGCATTCCCCTCATCCCGACCTCACAACCACCACTACGACCATCGTCTCCTGTCCTCGTCGCAATATTAAGCGTGAGTACGTTAGCCAACAAGAAATTTTCGCACATCCACACTTACAACGCAATTCTGATCCACAGGGCGGCCATAGCCTTAGCATATCGTCGGAAACCCTGTGGATCAAGCCAGCACCGCCATACCCAAGTCCTACCCTATCCATATCATCGTCTCGCTTTATTTTCAAGTCGTCATCATGTTCGGTATGGTCCAGTCATCCACACCGAGGATCCACCCACCCAGATATCATCCCCAATCGGCCTCTGCTTCGCCGCCCTTGCCATACGGGCCGCAAGGGATTGCTGTTCCGTCCCATCATTTTCGGTCGAATTCCTTCTCGCACCGGGCCGCGCCGGCCGAAATTCCAAAAGAACGACATGAACATGAGAACGACATGAACATGCTCGCGGATATCGCGTTGGCGCAAGAAGCCGACGCGCGAGAGCGAGGGCGAAGACGAGAGAGAAAGCAAGGTCCGACGCTGCCCCCCTTGACGAGTGTATTTCCCCCACACGCACAACCTATGCACAACCCGATACATATCCGAGGATGGATCCCCGAGGATGGGCGAGAGCGAGAAAAGGAGAGAGAAAGGGAACGACACCGCCAGATGGAGAGAGAAAGGGAACGAAAAGGCCGTAGTCGATCTCGACAGATGGCGTGGCAGCTGCAAGATCCCGCCGAGGTGAGGAGTCTCTTTCCCTTGGATCTTCGACCATGCTGACTCCAAGAAAGCAGAATGCCCCGCGGCTAGACAACAACGTACGAGCGTACGGAGCTCGCCCAGCACACCCGCTCCAAGGACTTGCCCTCGACCAAAACCACTCGGAGCAGAGCGTTCAACAATGGCAGTCTGCCGCTCAGGACCTGCTTCGATTCCCGCCCTCCCCTCCGGCCGGCAGCGTTAGCAACGGTCTCCAGCATCTGTCCGTCGCCGACCGAAACCGAGGCCCTTACCCTCCGTACTCTACGAAATATCGGCAGGCCACGCCGCGACCTCACCTGCTGGGACCCATGACGCCCACCTCTCGATTCTGGGACCGGCCGCCTGTCGCGCCGTCGATCGTCTCCGTCAAGGGCCAGGGCACGGTGGACCATCCGCTCGAGTTGGTCGAGTCTGATTCCGAGACGAAACCGATGCCCGAGGAGAGCGTCCGTTCGGCCACGCTCGACCGGGACGGGGAGAACGAGAACGACTCGTTGTCGGATTTCGAAGACGACGACACGCCCTCGCTCGCAGGGTCCCGTCGCCGCGCAAGCGCCGAAAGCACGCGTCGACGACCGTGACGACACGGAGCTCGAGCCGGAAACGATCGGCAGAGGACGACAACGATGGCGATGGCGGGAGCTACGTGTCGCGCAAGTGGCCCAAGAGGAACGGCGAACGACGCCGAGAGCAGAACGCCGTCGCGCAAAAGAAATTCCGCAACAAGAAAAAGATGATCGCTCAGCAGGTAAGTATGACGACCCTGGCTGCATGAGCAAAGAATACGCTGAGGCTGACAGCAGCAGATGAAAGACGACTTGGACGGAGTCAATCGGCGGTTGAACCAAAAAGATCACGAGGTCGAGCGATTGACGGTCGAGGTCCAGCGTCTTTTGCAAGACAAGGACGAGTGGATGAACGAGCGACACAATCTGATGAGGACGATCGAGGAGCTAAGAGGGGGTCAAGGGCAGGCTGTCCGCGTGAAGCTGGAAGCGCAATGACGGGAATGAGGCGGGGAATCGATCGATAGAATTTATCATGATAGTCACGATCAGACACGATGCATCACGACTCTGAATGCCTTCTCACATGAGAAGCAACAATGCGGACTGTACCAGGACTGCACCTTCCGATCGTCGCCCGCATGAATCAAGAGACATCGCCAGCGGGCAGCCAAGTGTCTCCGGGACGTGCCGCAGAGAGGGAGCCGATGAGAGGCTACAACAGCTGCAGTGAGGTGGCCGGAGCGCAGCGCCCAGACCGTCAGAGCACGACGCAGGTTGGGACACTAGCGGCTACGCTCATCCTCAACACATGCGCACAAGTCTAGGCGAGTACGTCAGGAGGGCACCGGAGAACAGCAAAGGTCCCATCGTTCCTGGGTCTCGGACATTTGATCCCGCTCGTGGATTTCAGAACCCATGTTGCAACGAATACTCTCTCCTACACTCACCTCTCCACGCTCACCCTCGCAACATGGACGGCGCATCCTCCGGCTCCTCCAAGAAGGCGACCATCTACGTCGGCGGCTTCGCTCCGGAAGTGAACGAGGAGCAGCTCCTCACGGCCTTCGTGACGTTTGGTGAATCCATCCCCCTCCACTCCCTTTTCCCCCCATGCTGACCTCGTGATAGGCGACATCATCGAGATCAAAGTCCCCTCGGAACCTCACGAGCGTAAGTATCCCTTCTCCGCCCCCCATCCGCCTCTTCCCTCTGCCATATCAATGCTGACATCTACGGCCCGCCAGCATCGAAACACAAGGGATTCGCCTTTCTCACGTTCGCGAACCCGTCGGATGCGCAGGATGCGATAGATAACTACGACCTGAATGAGCTGCCGGGATACGTCGGCCAGGGTAGATTTCTAAAATGCAATATTGCCCAGCCGAACAAGTACGGCAACGAGGGCGGCAGGAGCGACAAGTTTGATCGACCAGGTGAGGTTTCCGGTATTGAGTCTGTGCCGGGTCTCGTCACTGACCACTGTCCAATCAGTGTGGGAGTCAGAGGCATGGCTGAAAGAGCACGACGCAAAGGGCGTCGCGGGAGTTGGAGAGGAAGCGGCCAATCCGGCCGTGGTGGAGGGCCAGGAAGAATAGAAATGGGATGGAGGGATCCGGTTGTCTTCACATTTGCATGTATAATCAGTCAACAGTCTATCGCTCATTGCCCAATCCGTCTGGGTTCCATACCACGAACAACGCTGCATCTCAACGACAAACTATATCGACTCCACCTCTCACTCTAGCGGACTGCCGCAATGATTTCTAAAGGCGGACAAGCAGGTATGGAACCTAGATCCAGGAGAGGTTAGCTTCCATGCGAATGTATTTCCATGCAACAGGAACCTCACCTCTACATCCTCGTCGTCTTCGTCGTTGACCATGACCTCTACGATCAAGTTCTTGACATACGGAGGAATCGGCTTCTTTCCGACGTGTTCGACCAGATCAGACATCTTCATGCCCATTCGGTCCGCCGTCTTGCAAAATGCCATCAGCCTCGTCGGCCGTGAATGGGCAGACCCTCACCTTCTTAGCAGGCACAAACGCCGACCACAGCATCGAGACACCCTGCGACACCATCTGGACTTCTAGCTTGTGCGTGGTTTTGAACCAGTCGAGAATCTCCTGCAGAGTCGGGTTTCCGTCCAATTCGAATCGGTCCCACAGCGTCCAAGATGTCTCGCCGTACTGCAGGAAAAAACCCACATGAGCTGCGCACGGGCCTATGGTCTTAGAAGCTCACCTTCTGCGATTGTGCGGCGATGGGTTCAGAGAACCCAAAGAAGGGCAGAGCGAGATTGACGAATCCGTTTTTGTAGTCTTCCAGTTTGTTTTTGCCGTCAATCATCTATACCGGGCCGTCAGAACCGTCCTCGAACCAGATCACTCTACGCACCTTGTACAACTCCAAACAGACTAGACCAGTGGCCAGCGCCGTCGTGGTCGCGATGGCAGGAATGATTTTACCGGCAATCAGTTTCGTTTTCAGCTTGTCTGCCTGTGTAATGCCATAGTTGGCGGCCCTCAGATTCGATGCAGCAGTAATAAAATCGATGTGGTGATTCGTGTCATCGTCCTTCTCAAAGTCAACAGGTATGAGCCTGAATCCGGCGAGGGATGCGGGGGCAGGAAGAGAGGCCACGATCGACTCGACGTCGTCCTCTTATGAGGACACATCAGCTTATTCGTCCCAACTCATCGCGGCTACTCACCAGGTTCATTGTTCGCGACCGGCTCATTCTCGTTCACTTGAATCTTGACGCCGCTCCTGGGCGTAAACTCAGGGATAGTCATCGACTCCAAAACTCTCTTGAACAACGCCAAATCACGCTCTCCTTTCAAACCATAGTTGTACGCGTGAAGATTCGCACCGGCAACGATGTATTCCATATCGGTCGTCTGGAAAAACCATCAGCAGGTCTCGAGTGAACTGCAATCACTACCCACAGAGTTAATATCGAACGTCAACGCATCGGGAGCTCGTTTCGGGCCCGACCAGAAAGGAGTACCGTTCGAGTTGATCTTGAGTCAAGGATGAGCGGGCATCCCAGATCGAAACAGGAGACATACCTGATCTTTGGGCAAGTTGTACAATAATTGCTTGATCTCGTTGGTGTAGTCCGTTTCATACTGCAATCGGGCCCACTTGATGCAGTCCTCGAATGAGAGGGGTCGCTCCTTGACGAGGTACTTCTCGATCTGCTTCAGCTGCTCGTGATGCTGCCCTGACGACTTTAACGTCGTTTCGACAAAGTTGGGTTGCGAGAGGTACAGGTTGACGTTTGTGGGTGGGTTGACGTATAGCGCATCGAAGGCTTCTCGGGCCCATTGGATGGTGTGCTCGATGGCGTTGGGGAAGTTTTTGACGGTACACGATGGGATCGACTTCTCGGGGGGATCTTGGGACGAGCTGTACGATTCGGTGAGGAAAGGGACAACGACCTGGGTGTTTGCCTTGGTACCCAATGTACCAGACTCGAGCAGAGGCTTTTGGTAAAAGACACATCGTCGATCCATGTATTGTCTCGCCATAACATTGTCAAGAGCGTTCGTCACTCCGTCGATAGCCGCAAAGAAGTCGTCGCCGTATTGTTCTGCGAAAATTATCAACAGCGCATCTCGGGATGCTCAAACACAACTCACGCTCCGTTTCGGGCCCCACACGATCTTGGTACGCGTGAATCTTTCCCGCCAGATCGGGATTCATTTCCGTGACCGCAGCCGCCGCACTTTCCGCCTTGAACTTGCCAACGTCTTTGGGTCTGAACAAGAACTGCCGGTTTAGATTCGATTTCTCGATTGTGTCGAGATCGGTGACGTGAATGATTCCTCTTGATCCCGTAGCGAGACCCATCATGCTCCAGTTCTTGAGCATTTCACAACCAATGGCACCCGACCCGACCAAGAACTCTCGATAGTTGGCAATCTTTTCCTGGAATGTCTTTCCAAAGACGGCAATCTGGCCATCGTATCGGCTTCCGATAGGTTGACATTCCTCTTCGGTCGGGAGTTCGGTCGGCAGCGACTCTAGGGAATCAAAATACATCGACTGCATCATCGGATGGAACTTGGCCGAACAGGCTTTGAGGACCTCTTGTGCGACAAATCCTCCGAGGACCGCGACCATGGGCGACAGATCTCCCGAGGCTTGGAAAGCGAGTGCCTCAAGCACCTTTTCGTCCAGAGTGACATCATCTGCAGCGGAAGAGTGGATCTCTTTGGCGAGAGCGATGACACTTGCGGCATCGTCGGCATTTCGTGGTCGAGGAAGGCGGCCTGACTTTTCGTAGAACGTCGACAGAGCTTGGGAACCGACGTGAAGCGTGGCTGGACGGTCCCACTTGGCGAAGTCGGTAATAAAGAGTTCGGGAACCGTAAGCGATTCCTTGAGCGATTTCTACGTGGTCATCAGCTCAGCCGTGTTCCAAACCACAGGGCGCCATAGCCTACAAAGTGCATGATCTTTGGCATCTTGACCTGCGTGAACAAGCCGCCAGACTTGTACTCTCCCAAACCAGTGGTGTCACCGATAGAGAAGGTGTATGGCCCTGAAGGCGATCGCGGTCAGCATTTTTCCGTAACTATCCCCCAAAAGCCGGCTCACCCTTGACAGTGACCTTTCTCGGTTCACATCCATTCAATGCCTCCATCCCCTTGACCTCAGAGAAGGTGACGTAGTCTCCATCTTCCAACCCATGCCTTGTCTCGTCTAGACATGTGACGACCGCGTCCTCCCCATCCTCGACATGAACAATCATTCCCAGCTGGGGATTCTCGCCCGTCGCGTCGACACACGCAAAGTCGCTTCCAAAGTCGTTGAAAACGGATCTAGAAGTTGCGTCAGGGGAGCATGCAGCTTTTACACGCCTCACATCATACCCGAAGAGACCTCTCACGTCCGCCGCAATGAAGTAGATTCCTTTACTTCGACAGAACTCGTCAATTTCCACCTGCTTGGTAATGGTCGCATTCGTGAGCACGACCACTTGGTATGGCGCGACCATCTCCGAGGTGATTTCGCCAGAGCCTTCGAGGAGTTTAATGGGGACATAGGAGTTGAGTTCCGCTAGTCGGGGAGCAGTAACGGATGCTCTTGGCTTTCCGATGTCGGCTTCTCGAAGAAAGAACTGCGAGATGTTGCCTTAGTCAAGCGACGCGATGGGACCAACCGGGGCCAGAACCCACTTGAGTGCCCAGATCCGTGACCTCGACAGGTGACGGGTCGTAAATGGTGACCGTCTTGACTCCTGCCAGAGCAACATTTTTGGCTATGCACCAAGCTGCATCAGCGTTTTCTCATTGTGATCGCTCGGCGTCCCCGACTTACCAATCTCGACACCCAGACCCTTCATGCCGACGATCAGAACGTTCGACGTGGCCATCTTCTTCATAGCTAGCCAGGCATTAGCTTGACTCCATGACAATCTTCCGATGAATCTGCCCACCTTCAGCGCCGAGGACATAGCTGTCGATGCTCATGTTAGCTCTTTATCGCACCTGCCGCAGGCAAGACTTACAGCTGACGAGAGTACAGGCCCTCTTTATAAGTTGGATGAGTCAGCTAAGCAGCGGGAAAGGGGGAAGGTGAGCGAGCTGCATACCATCGACTACAAGAGAGTATATGTCAGTATGTATCCTGCCCTGCTCACTTCAGCAATGAATACTCACTAGAGTCTCCGGGCACCTCATCGACCTGGATGGGACTGGCCATGCTGGGCACTTGGTATGGGGGCTAAGAAATGGGTTTGCAGCTGGATCCGGTGATTGATTTGCTGGAGACGTAGTCTTTGATGCAGTATCTGCTCTGATTGAGATTGAGCAGAAGTGTTGTATGTGTAGCGTGAAGCCAGGGAGTCGAGATGAGGTTGACTGCAGCATGGCGGCGGCGATGCTTCTCGCGCGGTCCATTTGTGGCAAATGACGACACCACTCCGGGGATTGTCTTCCACCTTGATTACGCCCTCGCGCGTACGAACACACCGCACTCCTCGTATGAGACTCTTGACAGGAGGTCCGACACGTCTGCTATCTCCAGGCGCAACACAGTGCGAGGGAAAATATTCAGCTGGGGAGTGCTACGGCCCTTGTTAACCCTTAACTAGAGCTCACTCCAAGGGTCAACTAAGAGCGATCGAGGATGCATGCAAAAGTGACTAAATCATGGCATTCCCCCATCCCTCACTCTCCCTCCTGTCACAACCCTTAATCTCACCACCTGGGCACTCCCAATAAAGGTCCCCCTCGGCCGCGCATTCAGAGTGTCGAGTGGATCGGAGAGGCGCATCGCCTTGTTCGGGGGTAGGGTGGTTGCCGATCGCGAGACCGGCTCTGACGGCGGCGACGTAGGCCGCGTGATAGGCTCGGGCGGCCTCCTTTCTTGCCTTCTCTCGAGTTCGGAGGAGCCCGAGGATGTCGGCGAGCTGGTGGATTGAATCAGTATGGGATTCGGATGGGATCTGGAAAGGACGTACGAGGTGGGCGGGAACGCCCTGAGTGATCCCGGCGTAAGCAGACGGCGCCGGCTGCTTGAGCGAGAGGATTCGGGGGCCGGTCGAGAAGGGCTTGGGGGAGCCCTCGGAGTCTAGGAGGAGGTGTCAGCGTGAGAAAGACTAACAAAGACCGGAAATCACTCACCCGCTTCGGAGACCTCGGAGTCTCGCGAGAGAGGCGGGGTAGGAGAGGTGGATGCGGTCTCGTGAGCGATGGTGGTTGTGGTCAAGGAAGCCATCTTTCGCCGAGTTAGCCATGTCGTCTTGCTATCGCGCTCCGTTGACTCACTGTAGTATATAAGGTCGCGATGAAAGGGTTTTTTATGGTTGTGGATGGTGTCGTGTGAGGTGGAATGGAGGGAAGATGAGATTGTTAAGAACGATACCAAGGCTCTCACCCTTTTGTAGCCTCTCGTTAGCAAAATCGAGTCGAGATCGCCAATACAGCTGGTTCAGTCAGCCACCCCGCAATCATTATTGGCCACTGCGCGAGTGACCGATCAAGTGGCTGCTGTGGGTGTTAAGCGGAAGGATGGCGGCAGTGGGCATTGTGTGCAGCTGACACCTCGACTGGACCGAGGGCAGGTCCCACATCGTTTCGAAGGATATAGAAAATGCATGGAATGTAATGTGTTGATCAAGCCGAGTCATCCTGCACCGCCTCCCCTACAAAAATTAGCTTTATTCCCCGATAGATCCACTCACCTGAATTGATGATTCTGTATTTCTGACCCCGCCAGACGACATTGTTCCCTAGCATGGCATACAACCAGATCGGCAATGCCATGAGCTCCCTCGCCGCCCACGCAGCGATGAAGACCGCCGTACTCGCTGGCGGCCCGATTTGCTTTACGTTTGTCGAGAGAGATCGCCGTACGCTCAGGTCGACAAGCAGCCATACCGCCATATGAAGCACAAAAAGGGAGACTATCGTGCCCCCAATCAAGCGCGCGATAGCCCATGATCCGTATAGCCCGCAGATAATTGACTCGGTGAAGGGTTCCGCGAGGGTTGCGGGCAGGGTCATGCGTTTCCGAACGCGTATCCACCGGACCCGGCGGTTAAAGTATCCCCTTATCGACATGGCGGAGAGGAAGTCCAGGGCGACGTCGGAAGTCATGGCGTGCTGTAGACCTTGCTGGTGCCATAGACCTAGGGCGATCATGTTGTCTTCTGCGAGAAACGGGCCGAAGCCCTCGAGACCTGCGGGAGGAGAAGGCAGACGACGAAGGGTCGGGGAAGGAGTGGCCAGGGAGGTAATGTTGGAGCGCGAGTATAGATTGGATTTGCCGACCACGCACGAGTCGACCTTTGTAGCGTTCTTTGCATCGTGAGCACGACCACGAGGGTCGGAGTAAAAGAGGCTCACGATCGCGAGATACATTTTCGCATGCGTCGAATTTAGGTACGCCTGCTCAATCAGACTCCCCCAGCTCTTTTGATAAATCACCGCAAACGGGACCTGGTGCACGAGTCCCACATCGCCTCTTGCCGGCGGATGGCGCATCTCATCTCCCATCAGTGGGGACGACTCGATATCCAGTCTCGGGGTATCCAAGAACGCATCCACCGCTCGCCCCAGCGTTCCGGGCGTGACGGCAATCGTCACGTCCAGCACCCACAATAGATCATACTTGGCCTCGGCGAACGGTGCCATCAGGTTGTTGATCTTTGGATTCACTCCGACGTTCTTCGGATCTAGCAAGCCGTCAGCTCTATAATTCATTGTGGACGCACTGATGATGATGCGCGCTGGGACCGAGGGGTACTTTTCCATCACCATCCGGACCACGGGGAGTGCCTCGTCTTTCTCGTCCTGCACCGCAAAGAGGACCTCGAACGCGGGGTACTCGAGCTTCATGACCGACTCGAGGGTCGTGTACATATTGCTGTCGAGACCGCATAGGGGGCGGATGATGCTGACGCCCGGGACGGCAGCCGCTGGCAGGGTCGATAGACGCGAGGGGATGGATTTGCTGCCATAGCGTATTTTGCTATGACCGTCTCAGCGTTGCTATGTCTCAGATGTTCCGTAGCCGTAGACCCACGCTGTGCGCCAGCCGAGGAGACAGACCGCCCAAACGAAGCACCATGCGCCGAACAGCACAATGGCTAGCACGAGGGACAGCACGCCTGGAGTACACCATCAGCCTCGAATGTCTTTACGCAACTGCACGGCGTGCATACCCATGGAGGTCAATGCAACTGGTCCGGTCTGGGTGGTATCGATATTTTGTTGTGACCATGCAAGTCCTCCACACCGAATAGGCCTGAGAGATCTGCACGCCTTACGCTAGGTTGCCTCCACTTCCAAAGTCGTCGCTGTCGAACGCGTCTCTTTCGTTGTGACTACACCACTGATCGCCCTCTGTCTTCACATAAACCACTCCTCCCCCACTAGAGCGGTGCTCACATCGCCGCGGAAGATGAATCTCGACCATCCTCTGCTGAAAGCGGGGCCGGAAGTGGCTCCTCCTTTCCCTACACAATTCCCACAGCTCAAGCGGCTGGACAATTCGCTGACTTGCGAGATATGTAAGGAGACGTATAGCGGACCCGTCAGTATATCCTGCGGCCATTCATTCTGCTCTCAGGTGCGTCTCTCCGCGTCAGCTCCTACTGACGCCCAGTGTATCCGCTCATCGCTCGATGCCATGACTAAAAAGCGATGTCCGGTATGCGACGAGACTACCAGCGAGGGCAAGATCCGACGAAACCGCGCACTCGAAGAGATAGTCGATGCGTGGGAACTGTCGAGGTCAGTGATACTTGGGCTCAGTACGATTGATGCTGACTTCATTCAGACCAGCAATTTATACCCTTACCTCCTCGTCCGCTCGAAAACGACCGCCGCCAGAACCCAATTCCAAGGCCTCGTCGTCAACGTCTGAAAACAGGCTAAAACGTTCACGTCTCGGTGCCAGTCGCTCGGCGAGCCCGCAGAAGGCCGTGATCGAGCTCGAGTCTGATGAGTCTGACTTGGCAGACGAGGTGGAAGAGCTGTCCGAGAGTGGTGAGTGAAGAGGCAAAAGTCTGGGCTGACAAACAGACGAGGCGCCGTGTCCGATCTGTTCCGCGACGCTGTCGATATCTGCGATACCGATGCACATTGAAAAGGGGTGTCCGCCACCGAAACCGAAATCGATGTCGAATCTGGGCCGAGCGCCAGGGGGTGGGAGCGGGAATCAAAAGGCGGACTGGAAGAAGGTGTTTGGCGGGCTGGGCAAGGGAAAGGAGTGAGCTTAGATTGGTGCATGGAGGTGATGAGGCTAGGAAGAACGCTAACGCATGATAGGACCGAAATGAAGCGTTTGACGAAGCCAAACTCGTCCATAATTTCCCCTGCAGAGCTCCGCGCCATCCTGTCTGTGAGTATTATTGCAAATGAGCCCAGTTTTCGACTTTGACTTTTGCTCATGATAACCCAATCTACAGGAACATGGCCTTCAAACAGCGGGCGAGAAGCCGGCGCTGGTGGCACGACTGCACGAATGGATCATTCTCTACAATTCCAATCTCGACACCTCGCATCCAAAATCACTATCCTATCTTCGTGCGCGTCTGAACGAGGCGGAAGCATCGCGAAAGAGGGACAAGGAGAGGGGGAAGGATGCGATGGTGGAAGATCTGGAGACGAAAGAGGGGAAGGAGCGGTACGCGCTGGCCAACAAGTCCGCGTTTGACAAGCTGCGCCGGGATGTCCAGGAGAGGGATAGGAGGCGGGCAGAGAAGGAGAAGGGGAGCGGGGCAGAGACCGCTATTGAGGTCGAGTGAACGCTATTCGGTTTCATTTAACTTCGCATTCCATGCCTGTCATAGTCAAGTGCCTTTTTCATGTGTCATAGTCAAGTGCAATCCATGTATGTCGTAGTTGAGCACTCTGCGTAGTCAAGCACTCTTTATAGTCAAGCACTCTTATAGTCAAGCACCCTTTTCATATAACAGTCAAGTACACGTCTCCAAATTGACCAGCGCTCTTCCCGAGTGTCCAAAATTGCCTGTGGCCAGCTGGTAGGTGAATCAACTAGCTTGCAGACCCCCGGACATTCCGGTCACGGACGGAGTGGGTAGATCATGCGATACGACGCCATTCATTCGAGGCTCGCACGATACAAATAGTAGGCTGATGGTCCATTACGGGCTCATTCGTCGAGAGCTTGGGAGTTGAGCTTTGTAGTATACCATTAATCCTTACACTAATGCTACGAAAGTAAGGCTAGCGGGCTATCCCACAAGCTCAGAGTTTGAAGAGGTACCGTCGGAATAAGGGACCTTTAATCCTTAATGACGTCATTTCCAGCGATCACGGCGTCATCTGATCCACCAATGTGGTCATCCTCCCTTCTGTTCTACCCACCGTGCCATGACGTAGGGGAGTAGTCTCCCTCGATCCCATGACGAGGGCTTCATATACCCCCTCGGTCATCTCGTCCCGACTGCTTCTCCCAATTTCAACTCATCAACAAATATCAACACCACATCACTCAACATGGATCTCGGAGCACCTATCGGAACGAACGCCCAGTTCACCCCAGAGGGAGAGCACGGACGAGGGACAGGCCTGTCGGGAGGTGTAGGTGGCTGGCGTTTATGGGAGGAATGCGCTGACGGTTACTCTCTCAGTACTCCTCCGTCAATGCCCAGAACTCGCAATCTGGTGCGCTGGCCGCCGAGCGAGACGCCTCATATGCCGAGGGTGGTGATTTCAACTCCGGTGTCGGAGGAGGACATGCGTCGGGAGGTTAGTGGTTATCTGGACGGTCGGGACCAGCGGCTCATGCAAATCACATAGGCCTGCCGATAGCCGAAAAGTACACCTCGGGATACGCTGGCAACGACAACCAGTACTCAGGCAACAATAAACTCGACAACGCACTGGATTCTAACACTCGCTCGGGTGGTTACTCTTCGGGAGACTACTCCTCCTCCGGACAGGCCGTCTCTGGGCAGTACGCGGGTACTGGGACTCAAGATGCTCTTGGAGGACAGAGTAAGTTCGCTTCAAGTTCGCTTCAGGTCGAACGTACAAAATCACAAACTCACCCTTTTCAGGCAACGCGCGAACCACGGGCGATGGAGTCGGTTACAACGGCGAGAACCTCGATTCGTACTCATCCTCCACCAACAACAACAATGCCGGCTCGTATGCTCTTGGCGGTGCCGCGCTCGGAGGGGCTGCCGGCTATGGTGGCGCCTCGGATTTCTCCACAAAGCCTCTGGTTAAGGAGCAAGGTCTTCCAGCCGGCGAAGCTGGTGCCGGTGGTCGAGACTACGAGACGGCCGGTTCCGGTCTCTCGCGTGGCGAGGGCGAGAACTACGGCAAGTCGGGAGACAACTATGACCAGTCAGGAAACCAGGGTGGAAACTCTGGGTCCACTGCCAAGGGCCACTACGGCACGGTCGACAACGACGAGACCCGAGGGCGTGAGTAGTTTGTGGTACGCAGTAGAGTACTGGCTGATGCCTTGTAGAACCCATCTCGAATCCCAAAGAGATTGATTCCGGAGGCCCTCACTCGCTGGTGTGGAACGGAGAAAAGTATGTCCACCGAAGGGATCTTTAAGGTGGTGGCGAGGGAAGCGCGGGGCGTGTCATAATGTAGCTTGTTAATCGTTTAATGCATCAATAAGAGAAGCGAGGCGCGGTGTTGTTTGGCTGTCCATGTCTGCCCAAGCCAGCATAAGAGTCGAGCTGGTGTATATTAGGAAATGAAGCGCCACGCTGCGGCCACAAGCGGGCGGAAGCATTTCTCCTCCACCCGCGCATGTGAAGGCGTTGTTGCGGTTGTACCAGTTAGCCCAGCATCGCCCACCCCCGTTATGGCCTTCTTTCTCGGCTTCTTCGGGCGCACATTCTACGTCTCCATCCTGCTCACCAATGCCATCGTCGTCCTGTCCGAAGAGCGCTTCCTGGGGAAAAGTAAGCGGCGTTGCAATCGTCGTGCACTGTAATCGTTCTCGATTGTTGATCTCGCGCTTCCAGTCGGCTGGACGAATCGCTCGGGCGGCAATACCAATTCGGGCTTTGGCACCATCCCCTCCAACCCGAATATCTACGACGGAGGCCATTCCAGCGGGGAAGTGAGCATCAAGGCAAAGTTGATCAACCTCATCGAGGCGACACGGACGTTGATGCGGGGTGAGTTGTGGTTGGACAGTGAGTGGAGAGCATACACACTGACATGATGTGGATGGCGATAGTTCCCTTGATTGGGATCAATGTGCTTATGTGAGTGATTCTGTGCGAATCGTGCTGGAAGGAGGAACTGATGGCGGGTGGTAGTATACTGTACGAGCTGGCTTGGGGATAGATGTATGCTCTGGACCGGGCCGGCGGCTAGAGACCTTAAGAGCAGGGCCACGCTTGGACACTCTACTGATGTTATGGAAGCTCGGCAGGATCTCTAGATCCGAAGACGCAGCGTTCGGCATAGCTGTTCTGCACCCGCTCAGCTTCCCCCAGGCCTCCCTACTCTCGATACTCGTCTCACTCTATCGTGCTCGACGCATGGGCGAACGATGATGACCCTGCTCTCGTCTGCTTCAAGCTCATCTCACAGAACATCCACTGGCGTGGCCAACGTCCAGTCCTCTCGTCAGCCGGTCGCGGGAATAAAGGTGTGGCCTCTCTCCATCACATCGACGCTGAGCCACGAGCAAGTGTTGCTTCAATGGCTCGGCGGGAAAGGAGGCAGGAGGTGTGATGTGCCACACCTTGGCTCTGGGCTTACCTCGCGGAGGAGATGGGCGCGGAGGAGATAGAGGAGAAAGTCCCCCGCGCTTTTCGGCCACTCTCGCACCAGACCATCAACATTGCCAAAGTGCCGCTCCCTAGATGGGAATGTTTCTGCATGTTGTCGTTTGCTTCGTAGCTGGCACTGTGCAGTACAAGGTCTGGGCTGTGCACACGGCAATGCAGCGTTACCGGCCATATGACCTGAGCAGCGTTCATTACGCCAACCACCTAATTCTCCCTGGCGCGCCAAATGGCAGAATCCCATTTACGCGTCCGTCCAGTCAATTTCAATCATCCACTACTTATTACTTTCGTCCTTCGACTCGCCCCCGCCATGCCGCCCAAAGGATCAGGCGCTGCGCCTAAACCGCTGCCAGGCGCCCCGCTCTCCCCCGCCGCTGCACAACAAAAGGCCAATTCGGTCGGGATAGCAGAGTATGAGCTGCCGAAGACGAGCGTGATGAAGCTCGCCAAGGGTTCGGTGAGTCGGCTGCGGCATTAAGTAAATTGTGAGCTGATGGCGTTGGGCCAGATACCAGATAATGTGAAGATGCAGCAGGATGTCGTGCTTGCTCTACTGAGGGGCTCGACGGTGTTCATCAATCATCTGAGTGAGTGTCCGTCTGCATTGCCCAAGGTGAGAAGTCTGACGAGTCTTCTTAGCTGCCGTGTGGGTGTCTTCTGCGTCATGGCCTGCTCTTCGAGCTTACACCCACTGATATCCCAGGGCCTACGACGTTGCGACGGCGCGCTCTGCCAAAAAGATCACGGCGCGAGACGTCATGAACGCCATCATCGAGCTGGATTTCGGGCCTGCGGATGCGCTGATACCGCTGATGGAGCAGGAGCTCAACGGTGGGTCCTAGGCATGGCGGAGAAAGAAGAGGGGCGTGCTGATGGGTCTACCAGCGTTCAAAGACAGCGTGGCAGCTACCAAGGCGAGTAAAGCGCGCCCTTCGGTGGGCGGCGGGGTGGGGAAGGGAAAGGGCAGGAAATCGAATGCGGGGACCGATGTCGACATGACGGGTGAGGGAGAGGGAGGGGACGATGGAGAGGACGGCGGGGAGTTGAACCCCGAGGGAGCAGAGGAAGATGAGCCCGAGGAGATTGAGGATGAGGGAGAGGCGGAGGGCGAGGAGCACGAGGAGACGGAGAGGTAGCGTCGCAAATTGTCATGTAGCTCATCATTGCAGTCTACTCGACTAGCTCTCGCCTGCCCCTTGTCTCCCCCGACGACGTCGGTTTCTACAGACTTCATGCCGCTAACTTCCACATTCTCCTCTCTCTTCCCTTGCTGCCCCTGCTTCCCGCGCTTTCTGTCCCTTTCGTACAACTGCTCCGAAGCTACGACTCCTCCCATCGCTCCCTTCCTCCACACGCGTCACTGCCCAGCCCAGCGTCCTCAGAAACACATATCACAACAACATTCGCAGGTTTCTGCTTCGCAACAGCAACATAACAGCGTGCCCAGACCACAACACGCAGCCTCCCCTGCGAGACCTCTGCCGTCGCCATTCTGCTGCGGCTGCTGCTGATGTTGCTGGGGCGTGTACATCGGGGTCTGACTCGGATACACGGACTGCTGGTTCGGGTACCCTTGGTTGTAGGCCGGTTGAGGAGGAATGGTCATCTCGATGGGCGGCTAGTGAACCTTGTGTCAGTATCGAAAGGCGAGAAGAAGAGCAGGACACACGGCCGGGTTCTGCTTGCTGCAGAGCAGGAGATGTCAGCCAGATGTCCCAAGAGCACAAGTGCGGGAAGGGCTCACTTGAAATTGTATTGGCCGCCAGGGCCTTGCGCATAGTTGGGCTGTTGACCATAGCTGGGTTGCTGTGCTTGGTTCTGGTAGTACTCGGCGTTGGACATGATGATTCGATGGAGAATGCTTGGGATCTACAAGAGCGATCTCGTGCAAGGTCAAGGAAGGTGCGAGCGACTTGTTTCGCTGTCACGACTTGGGACACATAGGAGTGCCCTCCTTTCACTTCGGGTTTCGCTAACGAGGCCGACACACACCACGTTTCGCGCTTGCAGGAGTGGTTCACTGTATTATATACATAAAACACGGCGCTAGATCGCGGGGAGACTGCTTCACTCGGACTGGACCTTGCCGACAATGTTGTATCTCTGCTATCCGCATTAGCAAGTATCCCGAAAAGGAAAAGACGACGAACGCACCTTTTGAAAGAACGTCTGCCATTGGTCCAGAGTCTTCATCTGCGCTTCGTTCAACCCAGTGTAGTCCGGGATGGCATCCTTCACATCCAAACTCGACATGCCTGAAACGCTGTCAGCTTGTCATTTATATTACCCGTGAACTGTCCACACACCCAAGCCCTTGCTGGCGTCCTTCCCGGCAAACACATTGTATCCGGCTCCGGGACCGTACATTTCCTTCTTGGCAGAGACATCATAGACGTCGCCCTTGATCGCGACGTAGATCGGTTTTGATGGGTCCGAACCGTCGTACTGTGCAAGGGCGGAAGGGGAGATGGGATCGTGCTGCTTTATCGTCGGCTATGTGATATCCATGATTCAGGCGAAATATACCTTGGGAGGAGCGAGTTCTGCCGCAGGCGCAGACATTACGGACGCAGCCTGTGATGGACATCAGCGAGCTTCGGGCCCATGGCGGATGCCAATACATACAGCTTGAGCCATCTTGGCTTTCCCGCCGTCTGCTTGAGTAGCGTTGGCGAATTCTTTGGCCTGCTCGGCGAGTCGGCCGGGGGACGTGCTTGATCGTGTGTAGAGGAAGGCGGAGGCTCCGACGGCGCCTGCAATGAGTGCGGGTGTGGAAGTAAGAGTCTCGAACCACGTCATGAAAGTTGGAAAGGTCGGCAGATGTCACAATAATAATCTCGAAATGGGAATGGCGAATGATGTCGTCGGAGAGGCAAAAGACCGGTTGTGGCGCCGAGTCGATCCTCAACAACCATGCATGAGGTGATCGTGGGCGGGATTTGGGCATGGGAAGAGCAGGGGAGACAGTAGGGGAGCACACGCTGCCAGAAGACGACCAGGTAGTAGGCGGTTTTCGGTAGTATTACCCTCAAAACTGATACACCT
The DNA here is from genome assembly GCA_035521475.1 of Tremellales sp. Uapishka_1. Classification (NCBI taxonomy): domain Eukaryota; kingdom Fungi; phylum Basidiomycota; class Tremellomycetes; order Tremellales; species Tremellales sp. Uapishka_1. The sequence goes on along the minus strand of JASZXS010000133.1, from coordinate 19,376 downwards.
TTTTGCCGCTGTCGTTGGCGATGCAGTACTCGGCCAATATGCTGGGTAGTTATCTCGTCTTACGGGTATCTGATACAGTGTAGGACACCCATCTCTCCGAAGGTCTCCGAGGGACGTTTGACTGCTCAGAAAGTCCAATGGCCAAGTAATGATCTTGTCGGCGGCTCGGATTATTTTGCCGTCGCTTGTCGGAGTCGGAGACGGCCATTCCCGACGAAAAGTACAAGATGAGTTCAACCGGTGTTTTACATCAGCAACTACATCTGCCTACCTCTCGCCGCCATCATGTCCGTCTCGAGAACGCTCCTCCGGGCACTCCCTCGGCATCTGTCCGCCGCACCGCGTCCCCTCGCCAGGCGGCTCAACCCACTTCTCTCCACCCTTCCTCCCACTTCCCCTCGAAGGGCGTCTTCTCTCCCCGCCCGTTCATCCAAATTCACCGTCCCTACGAAAGAGCATGTCACTGCGCTGAGGGCACTCCTGTCATCGCCTGGATCGCTGCAGTCCACGATCGACGGTTCGGCGACGGAGGACGATCTGGCCAGCTTCAATAATGACTGGATGGGCAAATATCACGGGCAGTCAAAAGTCGTCATCAAGCCCAAGAGCACGAAAGAAGTATCGGCCGTCATGGCGTACTGTTACGAGAAGGGACTCGCGGTGTGTCCGCAAGGAGGAAACACTGGTCTTGTCGGTAGGTCTTGCTTCTTTCGTATTCGGCGGCAAATTCTGATGGATATACTCGCTTCAGGTGGATCCAACCCCGTGCACGACGAGATCATCCTCTCCATGGCCAACCTCTCGTCAATACGCTCCTTTGATCCCGTCTCTGGTATTCTGGTCGCCGACGCGGGTGTGATTCTCGAAGCGGCAGACCATAAACTCGCCGAGGACGGCTTCATTTTCCCCCTCGATCTCGGTGCCAAGGGGTCTTGTCACATCGGTGGAAACGTAGCGACCAATGCGGGTGGTTTAAGACTTCTGAGGTATGGAAGTTTGCATGGGAGTGTTCTCGGCTTGGAGGTTGTTCTGCCCGACGGACGGATCTGGGAGGGATTGAGTAAACTACGCAAAGACAATACCGGTAGGTTTAGCCGTCCTGGCTATTTTCGTCTTGACTCATGGAATGGGTTACCCACAGGATTCGATATCAAGCAGCTTTTCATCGGCTCGGAAGGGACCATCGGACTCATCACTGCCGTTTCAATTCTGTGTCCCCGTCGTCCAGCGGCGATGAACGTCGCCGTCTTCTCGTGTACCTCTTACGAAGCCGTCCAAAAGGTCTTTGGCGAAGCCAAGGCGCACCTCGGCGAGATTCTTTCCGCCTTTGAATTCTTCGACAAGCAGTCCTATGCTCTGGTCAAGAAGCACATGGAGGAGAATGGGTTGGGAGAGAAGAAGACGTTTGAGCAGGAGGGCGACTTTTACTGCTTGATCGAGACGGGTGGATCGAACTCGGATCACGATGAAGAGGTATGTCGTGGTTTCTCTCCGTGAATCACAAGGTAGCGAGGCTCATGGAGACTGTCTTCATAGAAACTGTCTGGACTGCTGGAACACCTCATCGAGAACGAGATCGTGCTGGACGGTGTCCTGGCTCAGGATACGACGCAGTTCCAATCGATCTGGTCGCTCCGAGAGCTGATTCCAGAGTCCGCTGGAAAGGCCGGCTCGGTGTACAAGTACGACGTCTCGGTCCCCGTTGGCAAGATGTACGGACTGGTGAGGGACATGAGGACGAGGCTGAGGGAGCGTGGGGTTCTGGAGGGTGATGGAGGACATGGAAAACCGATCAGAGCGGTTGCCGGCTACGGTCATATGGGTGATGGTGCGTATCATTGTGATGGCTGTGGAAAACGCTGACGGAAGGCCACAGGTAATCTGCACATCAACATTGTTGCCGACAAGTACTCTGACGAGATCGCGAGCATAATCGAGCCATACATCTACGAGCTAGTTGGTGAGAGATATACCTGGAGCCCCTCGTTCTTACGATTCTGATGCACAATATACAGCCGAAAACAACGGATCCATCTCGGCTGAGCACGGTTTAGGTTAGTCAGCTATCTGGCCCCAGCTTTCACCATCGCTAACCTGTCATACCACTAGGCGTTATGAAAGCACCCTACATCGGCTACTCGCAAAAAGATCTCTCGATCGACATCATGAAGGAGATCAAGGGTCTCTTTGACCCCAAGGGTCTAATGAACCCATATAAATACATTGTGTAGATCTGCCTGTATTCCTGCATGGTATCTATTGTCACCTCCACCTCGCTGCTGGATGTCCTCGTTGTACCATCGCGATCCTCTAAACCATCTATGACCCCCGGGAAATACTACCGCTTTGTGCTCTGCTTGATTTGCGGGAGGAGCTTTACGGACGAGGTTATTACGTTTCAAGGACCAACGGACTCATCGAACGAGTAAGTGTCCTATAGCTGGCTTTCGAGTAGTCGCCACTTGCGGACGAGGTAGGCGGGTCGACTGCAACTGTCGAGGTAGCAGAAAATGAAGAAGAAGAGGAGGATGGCAGGGTAGGATCGGGCTACTTGTGAATCTCGGCTTCCGCCCGGCGATCTCTTCGAGCATCGATCGTGGATGGCGCCCAGTGACCCCTGCGAGTACGCCTTTGGGTCGCGTTTATGTTCGGTTCCGGATGAATGCGGATTCGAACAGCCGCTGTCATCTGTTTTGGCTATGTCCTGATGAGGAGATGCACAATCGATACCGTTCTTTACTCACTGCTCGGGTCTCGGGAGAATCAATCGGGGATTCCAGGGGCCTTTTGTTGGACCCTTTTGCCTTGTTCCCAAGCAAATCGGCGACGAGGCCTTCCATCGTTCGACAGTTGAATTAGTCAAGAATGGTTCGGGTATCCAATTGAATTAGTCAAGAATGATTCGGGGGATCCAATGAATCTCAGCGTAGGGCAAAGAGGAAGAAAAAGGATGCCTCAAGCAATCGAGGAAGCTAGAATACATCAATCAAAGCGACGGACAAAGCGCGGTAGTCAAGGGCACGGCGTTCCATCTTTATGTGATGTGATACATCAAATGTACCGTAGCCAATCAGGCCTGAGTCTCTGTCAGCACGATCTACCCCACGCCGACATGTGATGACGAACAACGTACTTGTAATTAGTCCCTCCCTGGAAATCAATCTTTTGCAAGATTAAGTCTAGACGATTCTTCTCCCTGATCGCTCTCTTCTCCTCCTTGTAGGCTTGGTTTCGCTGGAGAATAGCAAATTCTCGTTCTTGATCCATCTCCTCCGCTACACGTTGCCAAATGCCACAGTTGTGTTCAGCGTCCGCCAGCTCCCCCGTCCGTTCTTCCAGCTCCTCGGTTCGCTCCTCTAATTCCTCCGTTTGTTCTTCCAGTTCCGCCTCACGCTCTTCCAGCTCGGTCGTCTTGTATTCCAACTCCTCCGTCCGTTCTTCCAGCTCTCTTTTCATGGCTGCCAACTCGCGTTTGCGTTTTTCACTTAGTCGCACGGCCCATTCGTAGGTTTCCCGCCCGATAGCGTCACATTCGATTCTTTTTTGTTTGAGGTCTCGGATGAGCAACTTGTACTCTTCCTTCTTCCGGGTCTCCTCAATCACGCGGTTTGCCATGTCATCGAGGGCCCGTTGCAGGATTGACTTCTGATCTTTGAGCTTCTCATTCTCCCTGGCGAGTTCTGTCTCGCGAGATGGACGTTCTTGCTGGGCTGGATTTTCGGTCAGAGGCTACCGTGAAATCAAGGCAGACCGGCGTACGAGATAGCTCGGTGGCCGACTTCCGGCGGCGGGATGTGGGCTTAGCAGCGGCTCGGGATGCGCGCTTCTTCTGCAATCTCATCAGCTTCTTAGCTGTCGTTAGGGGGCCGGACTTACTGGCTGTTCCTCGGTCTTGGCTGAAGGGCCCTTGCATTTCTTAAGAGCTTGAGCGGCCTCGGAGGTGGTTTTCGTGGTCGAGCGTGTGATCCCTATGACATGCCCCAGTCAGTCATTGTAGGTGAAGCAGTGACTACTGCTGGTAGCTACTGACGGCGGGTGGAAGCTGGCATCCTGAGCAGATATAGGCAGGAGATGATGGTGAAGACGCGACGCGTAGGGTACGCAACTTCAGGCACCTGCAATCGTTTCCCTGAACGAGCAATGCCCGAGCTCAAAGCGGTGACGAGCGGATGCTGCATCAACACCAGGTCCTAAGTGCCAAAGTCCTCGAGACGTCGAGTGATGCAGACCAGAGGGCGACGAGTGCTCTGAGATGCAACTGAACGATGTTTGTGCCCCATCATCTCGATGAGAACACTGCCATTCTGCCTCCCCAGATATCTCAGCTGCTATCGGACCGACTTCCACGGGACTCTTCCGCTCGTTCTGTAGCTTCTTGGCTTCGGGTCTGCTTCTCGCTGATCTTGCCGCGATAGTGAGACTTGGCAGATGACTCACAAGCTGCCTTATCCCAGCTCATTGACAATCCGCTGTGGGCTTCACTACGAGCTGCATCTTCATTTCTCTTTTCTTCTGTGAGTCTGAACCACACCCATCTCCTTGTTCAACCCTTCTTCCGGTTGGTGTGAATCAACGAGCTTGCGCATAGCTCGTAGCCTTCATGAAGGAAGCACAAGCCCTCCTCAGCGCCTCCATTGCCATGCAGGGCTGGGTATCTTGCCGCCTTCTTCCCGGCTTTGCGCCGAAAATCAAGCCTTCAAGCAATTTTGTGCGGTTGCAGTCGCAGTGGGGCTTCTCGGTCGGTGAGGGATTGTTATAGTCGGCGGCGACGACCGTTGCAGGACTAGATCAACCGAGATCAGGAGTGCTTCTGCCCGGGCAGCAATGGGTTCAGCTCACCCTTCGTCATACCGCCGTTACAAGATCATGGACGAGTGGTCCTTGGCCAGCCGATGCTCCTGTTCCTTCAAACTTCTGCGATGAGCTAGGAGCTAATTCCGGGAATATTCAGGTGAACGAGAAGCTGCTGAAGGCTGATAAATAGCCGAGACTTTCTGCTGCGCGAAGCCTACTGTGGTGCGCCCGGGTCGCTTCTACGCCCAGCCCGTGGCAAGCAAGAGATTTCCTCACCGTCCTCATACTAGAGCAGTCCAGTATGGGACACGTTCAGCAACGGATAGGGGAAGCACAGAATGTCAAAGGAAACGATAGGAGGGGAGCAGGGGTGAAGAACCGGGGTGGCGATAAACATCTCGCCGTGTATTTTCGGGGTTGTTCTTTTTTGTGGACGCTACTGATCCTTACCCGAGCGACAGATTGTCTGGCAGCATTCCGAACGCCGAAACGGAGCAATGTGTGTGCAACACGCAAAGGACTGAAGGGCATTTCAAGAGCAAAGCTATCGTCCCTTAGGGGTCACCGGGCAACCGTAGCTATTGACATTGAAGACCTCGTTTTATAGTGTCTCATAGCCTTACACAAACCGTATACAGTAGCCTCTTCGGTCGGACCTCACTGACCACGCCTCGCTGCCAAGTGGGGTGGGACACCCAAGAGTGGCTCCTGACTCCCGGTTCTGTGCTTAACCGTGATCTTCGATAGAAGGTCACGACAAAAGATCGCCCTTAGTTGTCCGCACGCCGGGGATGCGACCGTGACCCTTCGGCCGTCGAAGCAATGAACGTGATCAGCGGTGGTAGGATCCGACCCGACAAGCATGGTCCGAGGAAAGGCCGAGGCTGCGCAAAGGAGAATCACTGTGCGCCTTGAATATCGAATTGCGGTCTTTCCACACGGCGAGCCCGGGAGCACAGCTTCTCTTGGGGAAGCTGCTGTCAAGCAACAACCCCTAGGCTAACCCCGACGGGTTCGCTTGGTCCCCCCTTCCCGTGTTCTACGCCCTCGTTTAGATTGCCCGAGACTGCTCTGACCGTTTCTCGCTTGTTCCATTTGTAATCTAAAGCCTTCAGCTTTCTACCAGACACTCCGTAGCGAGGACACCGGAGGGAGAAAACGGTAGGTCAAACACGGATCGGCGTGAGGGGGAGCAGTGGATCGGCTTATTCTGTGTGTCGTCGGGTTAATTGAAATGCCTCATGGACTCGCAGAGCCGTAGGCGAAGGAATACATATCTGGGGAGATGGGGCAAAGGGTGTTTCTTCCATTCCGAACGTCGATATCCATCTCGAACATCCTCCCACACTTCTGCTCGGCGGATACCCCTGGTCGGCGAATATGGAGCCCGCTCGGCCTCCTAGGCCCTCTACCTTCCCTAACCAGATGCGGATCTTTGTGGGGGCAAGTTTGCTTGACCTCTCCTTTTTGGCGAGCACGCTGACGTTGACGATGGCTTGGGATGCAGACCTCGTTCGGACCCCAGTTCCACGTCGACATCCCCAGAACGGCGAATCTGATGCAGCTGAAACTTGCCATTTCTGTTAGCTCGCTTTTTTGCGATCGGCAAGATGAGACTGATCCCCCCTCTACAGCACCGCCAAGGCATCCCTATCGCATCTCAATTCATCGAGTATAACGAGCAGATGCTGTACGACGACCCGCCGCTCTCCGCCCAAGGCCTTTCCAACTACCACTTCGTCCATCTCTCCACCTTTGAGGATCTCCGTGCGAAGGAACGCAAGCGGGCTTTCGACAGACAGAAAGACGAGGAGGGACGCGGGTGGGAAATTGGCCCTTCGGGGAGAAAGAGGTTGAGGAGGAGGCATGCGACAACGACGATGGTCAAGAGCCGAGACACCGAGGCGGAGTGGCTGGAGGAGCTGGCCCGGAGATCGCTGCCATCGAGTCTCAGAGGTCCGAAGCTGCCAGATATAGAGGATAGAGGGGAGCAATGCCAGGCGTCTTCGGCTACGACGTCGTCCACGTCGAACCCGCCAAGCGCGACCAAGCGGGAACTGCGGCCGCGCTAGAAGAGCCGATGGAAGGAAGGAGTCTCCGAGCAAACATGGTCTCGTACACCTTCCCGCATAACATATAGGCTTACAGTGGATGAAAGTGTATCAAGATGTTCTTGCCCGTCTGTCCATGGTTTCACGAGAGAATGACGGGACTATTCCGGCGGAAGCGGACCTTTTTCGCCTCCACCCGATCGGATCCATGACGAGGGTTGACTCGGCTGGCTTTTCAGATAATCAGTCTTGCTCATGCACCATGGCATCAAGGCCAAAGATAGGTAGGATAGTCGTCAGAAGCAAGACAGGCGGACGGGATGGAGGTCCTTCGACGCCGGTCAGCGCACCCAAGAAGAATGGCGGAGCTCCACCGACCAAAGCGACAGCGGCTGCAGCAGGATCGAAGAGGAGGATGGATGAGGACCTGGTCAAGAAGGTGTTGACGAGCACAGAGAAGGGCAAAGGGAAATCAAGAGGTACGTGACTGCTATGCTGTCGCTTGCTGACACGGTTTAGCGGCGCTACCGACCACACCACGCTCTGATGCGATCTCGGTGCATTCTTCGGCATCTTCTGATGAGGACGACGATTTCGAGGAAGTACCCGTGCCAGACCTGCGCACATCGATGTCTGCGCCCGGGACACCGACTACACCGGGAAGTGTGCTGAATGCTACCACTCCGGGGACGATGACGACTGCTCCGAGCATAGATAACGATTATGAGGGTTATGGAGAGGGAGGTTCCGAGGAAGAGGCTGAAGAGGACGGTGTGATTCGTTTGGAATTTGGAGGAGAGACTGCCGAGGAGAAGGCAAAGAGGATTGCACTCGCCATGAGGAAGTGAGCTTCCGCGCGACGGTTATTCGGGAGGAAAGCTAAACTGAGCACTCGTAGGAAACCCATGACTTCGAAAGACAGGGCACTGAGGTTGGAAGCGCACAAGATGCACGCAATAGCTCTTCTGGCAAGTGCAAGGATTCGGAATCGCTGGTGCTGTCACCCTCTGTTGAAGGTGAGTTGCAAGTCAATGGCACGAAGGGAGACGAAGCTGATCTCTCGCAGGCTCGACTGCTTTCTCTCCTGCCTCATCCTCTCCATGCGGCGTTCTCCATCCCGCCATCGCGCTTTCCGGATCGTGCCAAACGCTCCCGGATGTTCTTTGATGCTCTACAGAATCTCGTGACATGGTGGTCCGAGACCTTTTTCGATATCTCCGACCCTACGCTTGGTATCCGTACGCGACCATGGGACGAAGTGCAAGAAGTCGTCGACACCCTACCTCGTCTCACACGATCTGACTTCGCCCCCAGGTTTGGGGGATACGACAAAGGCAAAGAGAAAGAAGAGGAGGATTACGTGGAAAAAGTCGCCGAGGGAGCCGGAGGAGAACGACTGCGCTCCGTCAATAGTCTCATGAAGAAGGTGCTACAGCAAGAAGGATCGAGGGATGTATCCGCCCAGCTGTTTGTGGCCATGGCGAGGGCCTGTGGGCTGGGCGCGAGATTGGTCGTATCGCTCCAAGCGGTCCCGTGGAGGGCGGAAAAGGTTGTTGTGAAAAAAGTCAGAACCGGGGCTGGGAAAGGAGGAAGGACTGTGGCTTCCCGCCAGGGGGTAGGAGAGCAAGATCAGGATAGTGACGAGGAATCAATGGAGGAAGTGCCGATCCCAGAGGTTGGCGAAAAGGAGAAGATACAAGCGAGAAGAGGAATGAGGGGAGCGGGACCGAGAAGGTTACAAGACCCAGCAGATCTGTACAGGCTGCGACCGACCAAGCCGGCTCTACAAACCGTCGGGAAAAGTACCAAGCCGAAGAAGAAACAAGGTGAGTGACGGTCAGACTTGAAACACCTTCCAACTGACGAACCATAGATCTATCGCAGCAGCCTCCCGTGTTTTGGGCTGAAGTCTTCAGTCGCTCAGATCAGCGGTGGATCCCGGTGGATCCCGTCCGGGGAGTGATCAGGAAGAAATCTGGTTTCGAACCCGCTAGCGATAGCGGTCCTATACGGATGCTATACGTCGTGGCCTTCGAGGAAGGTAGGTCATCTGATGAATCGTTCAAACGTGTGCTGACGAGCATTCAGACGGGTACGCCAGGGATGTAACGCTGCGGTACGCCAGGAATTTTGGTGCCAAGACGGTCAAGCTACGGGTGCCGATCAAGAAGGATGAACCGGATTGGTGGGGCGAGATTATGGGGTTCCTGCAGCGGCCGTATAGATTGGTATGTTGGGTTTTCGGTGCGTGGGCAAGGCATGAGCTAATGAAACAGTAGAATCGAGATGATCTAGAAGATGCAGAATTGGAGACGAGTCAGGTTTCAGAGGGTATGCCAATGCACATGAGCGGCTTCAAGGATCATCCGATGTAAGTGAACACGATTTCTTTCCATGATGAAATGCTCACGACCTATAGCTACGTACTGGAACGACATCTCAAACGCGAAGAAGTCATCCAACCTAAACGCGAGGTCGGGCGGTTCAAGGGCGAACCAGTTTATCGACGCGCCAATGTCTTGTCGTGCAAGACTTCGGAGAATTGGATGAGGATGGGCAGGAGAGTCAAGGCGAAGGAAGAGCCCATGAAATGGGTCAAGCAACGAGCCGTAACTTTGAACAAGAGACGAGCGCAAGAGCTCGCAATCCAGGAGGGCCAGGAGCCGATGCAACAAGGCCTGTATAGTGAGACCCAAACAGAGATCTACCGCCCGCCTCCGATCGTTGATGTAGGTTTGACAGTCGTGCAAGTGGACATTGGCTAAAGCGTGATTGTAGGGGAAGATTCCTCAGAATTCGTTCGGAAACATCGACCTTTACGTACCGACCATGTTGCCTGCCGGTGCAATTCATCTGCCCTGTAAGTCGATCCAATCCAAACACAAGGTGTGAGCTAACGCGAGTTCAGACAAGGGAATAGCGAAAATTGCGAAAGGATTGGGGATCAGTTATGCTGAAGCATGTGTGAGTGCTCGAGTCCGTACAAGTGATATTCAAGCTAATACCATGCAGACCGGCTTCGACTTCAAGAAGCAGCGCGCTATTCCCGTCATTACCGGTATCGTCGTCGCGCAAGACCAAGAGGAGCCTGTGTTGGAGGTGCGCTGCCGAGTCCCCTCTATGGCTAATCTTGCTGATCGCTTTATCATAGGCTTACTGGGTCTCAGCGGCTGCGGCGGAAGAGAAAGCCCTGGTGAAGAAAGAAGAGGCAGCCGTGAAGCGCTGGGTCAAGTTAATAAATGGGTTGAGGGTCAAAGCTCGACTGCAAGCAGAGTATGGAACTGCCCAAGGCGTATGTTCCGCACAGACTTTCACCTTACGCGTCAAGCTAATCCATCGCAGCTGCACGAACAACAACACAACCCACTAGCGGACCCCGCTAGCGCTCCGACTGTTGCCAAAGCAGCCAATATCATCGCTTCGGCCAACAAGGAAAATACGGATAAATGGGTCAACAAGATCCGGGAGCGATCTCCGAGTCCCATGGTTGTTAATAAGACGCCTTCGCCGGGACCTGTGAGCGATGACCCAAAAACGTCGCCGTATTTCGACGGAAGAAAGAACCCTCCGGTCACCGTGGTTGATTTCGCGGATGCAAGCGAAATCGACGAGTCGGTGAGATCGGTTCAGGTGGGAACGAAACGTTCTTCCGCGGACGAAAGCGATGTCGACGAGTCGGTGGAATCGGTGCAGGAGATTCCGCAACGTCCGAAGCGTCAGACGCGGAAAGCTGCGCCCTCGTCACGGCCGAGCAGAAAGCGAAAGAGCAAGCCTGTACAGGACGAGGACGAGGAGGGAGGTGAAGAGGATGAGGACGAAAAGGAAGGTGTACCCCCGCCTCGGAAGATCAGATTGACCGTAAAGTCGTCGAAGGCTGTACCTACGAGTACAAGCACGAGGAGTCTAAGGAGTCGCGCGCCAAAGACGGCTGAGCAGGAGAAGGAGGAGCGGAGACGGAGGGAAAGGGTGATGGAGGCGCTTGAGAGCGACCCCGAGGAGGAGTAAAGGGAAAAGGTTGTGAAAGCAGCAATATGTAGCGCTGTAACACAGGGGTAACATGCTATAATTCCAGGAGAGAGTCTTTCGCACCTCACAAGATCAATCGGAGGACTTGGTCGGAAGGGAATGCCACAGACGCCATGTGGGAATGCTTCCGTCTTTTTCCGAGTCTACCAAAATATCGAAAAGTCGACCACCATCAATGTCCGTCATCCTCATACCGCAGTCAACAGAATGAAGACCTCTCAGTCCATAGTCAGGAATCTACAGTCCAAGCTGGGGCAAAGCCGAGGTAAGACTCGAGCTCTGGGCTGGACATGTGGGTAGTCAGGTGTTGATCAAGTGGTGAACAGTTTCTCGACCGTTCTCCTCGTCATCGTGTTTCCACGACGCATCGGTCGAAGCTGAATCGTCGTCGTCCTCTCGACCTGGGAAAGGCAAAGCGTGCCCTGGAGAATCTGCCGAGACGGCGTGGAAGCGGAATCTGAACGAGGCGAGGGAATGGAGAAAGCATCGGGCGAGCAGCAGTGGGTAGATCTCTCTGTTAGATATTGCACCGACTGAACCCCTCCACCTTACCTTTGCAGCCGCCGACATACCGTTCTTCCTCCCGCCCTCTTCAAAACCCCTGCCGAAAAGAACTCCGACCCAGCTGACCCTCTCGACCCTCCTGGCCTCGGGCGCCGCACTCGGCCACTCGACCTCGCTCCTCGCCCCCCCGTTCCTGCCGTACGTGTACGGAAACCGCTCTGGTCTCTCGGTGATCGATCTCGACCAAACGCTGCCGATTCTCCGACGGACAGCGGCGCTCGTGCGAGACGTCGTCAAGGCGGACGGGGTGGTGCTGATTGTCGGGACGCGCGAGGGGCATAAAAAGGCCGTCGAGAAGGCGCGGGAGAGGCTGGGCGATAACGGGTTCGCCGTGACGGACAAATGGCTCCCGGGGACCTTGACCAACTCGCAGACCTTGTCAGTCGATACTGGACGGCGGGAGACGGTGTACCCTTTGCTGACCATACGGGCTCGGTAGCTTTGGCCTCCAGCCGCTCATGGATGGAGCGTACAAGCCCGACCTGGCAATCTTTTTGAACCCCTCGGAAAACGTCGGGGCGATCAACGAATGTACTGCCAGAAACGTGCCGACGGTGGGAATCGTCGACTCGGATACGGACCCGCGGATCGTGACGTATCCTATTCCGGCAAACATGGAGGTGGGTTTTCGCGAAGTGGGGTGGAAGGAGAAGAAGCGGCACTGATGCATGTTCCACAGAGTCTCCGAACGGCGGAACTTATCGTTGGGACACTCAGTATCGCGGGCCAGGAAGGGAGGCGTATGCGGGTTCTCGAGGCCGAGACAAAGAAGAGAGAAGAGGGGAACAGGAAGAGACCGGTCACCAGGAGGTAGGCGAGAATGATGCATAGGAGAAGATCCCGCATGAATGACTCGCTCATCATTTACGCATCATCTACTCGACATTTGCGTGCGCAAGCCAGCCTACCTCCCTGTAGCGCCACACGCTTGTAGAGGCTTACTCACCCGTCAAGTCGGCGAGACTCGACTTGCCCTCGAGCAGTCTCTGCAGTACCCGCTCAAAGGTCGCTTCGATTCTCTTGACCTGCACTTTATCCACGACACAGCCGTCCCTGAATCCGGTGGAGATCCGGACCCCCTTGGCGTGACCAATCAGACTGACACCGATTCCACCGCCAAACGGGGACGCGCCCTGCGCCCACATGAGATCCTCTGCGTTCGGCGGCAGGGTGGTGTAGCCGAGATTGGACATGCCTACGGCCTCGTGTGGTGGCTTTCGAGACGTTGCGTCCTTCAAGAAGAACTCTTCCCATCCCGTGGGAGCGTGTTCGGTCGGGACGTGGTGGGCCGGATCGGGGACGTAAGCCAACATGCCCATCTGCTGTCGCCCGTCGGTGATGGTCGAGTCGAGGCGCATATACGTGGAGAACGCGCGCGCCCGGTCCCAGAAATCGTCCGTCGGGGACGCGGCAAAGTCGTACACGACGGACGAGACGTAGTTCATCGTACAGTAGGAATGGTTCAACGAGGTCCGGCGTTCGGATCGCATCGTCCGGGTAAACAAGTTGAAGGTGTCGGCCGGCATGGTGTCGCGGTAGAGCGACCAGAGGGAGACGAGGTATGCTATCTTGAGGATGGGATGGAGCGTCAAGACCCCGCGCGCCTTGCCGAGTGCTTTGATGGGGTCGATGAGGGAGATGGGGAGGTGCTGGAAGGAGAGCAGCGTCGGGCATTCGACCGGGGGTTTCGCACACTCGGTAGGCCATGTCGGGCTGGGTCGGAGGTAGTTCTGGATGAACGTCGGGAGTTTTGGGAGAACGAGCGCGTTCCACACGATCGGGATCGTGTTTCTCCATGAGGGGACCACGCTGATGGTTTCTTCGAGCGAGGCAAGGTGGGAAAAGTCTTCGATGGGGAGCGCGGTGATGTCGGGGGACAAGAGAGCTTGGGTGAGAAGCACGATTCCGATACCGTCGGTCAAGACGTGGTCGACGGAGAGGGCAACGTAGGCGCGCTTGCCCGCGCCGGTCTCGCTGGTGAAGAGGGTGACCTGCCAGAGCGGACGGTTGTCGAAATCATCCGAGGCCATCCGGGCCAGCTCCGCCATGATCAGCGTCTCCTTCTCCGCCAGCTCGTCATGTTCGCGAGCCTGGTACGTCGACGTGCGAAGCACGTCGTCTGCACTCCATTTCGAAGGACGGAGTTGGAAGCGCGGGTTCGAGGTCCGAGCTCCAACCACGCGTGAGTAAAGGAGGGGAAAGTGGAGCTGCAACTCGGCGATACGTTGCAAGAGGAAGGACGCTGAGGGCAGAGACGATGCCGAGGCATACGAGACGAGTACGGTCAGTGCGGGTGGGTACCCGGCATTGCGACGACAGAGCGAGAAACGCTCGTGGAGGATGACTGGCGGCGGATCAGCGGGGGAACCGTGGAGAGGTGTACCACTTGCCTTTGCGTTCTGGCAGTTGCTCAGACATCTATGGGACGGCAAGAGAGAGTCGACAGCGAACCACGCAGTAAGCCGTTGATGGGTTTCATAAATGCTACCTAGGGACCACCTCGGAGCCGAAGGGACCCATGTGGGTCGAGTCGAGGATCATTGACTCGGCTGAAGCATGGTCTGCTTTGCTCTATGCTCGCAGGCGTCACCTACAACCGTTCGCTTCACACCCCACCCAAGGCAGACTATGCATTCCTGCATCCATGGTATCATCGATGGGCCTCATACTCCCCCGTCCACCCTCGTACTCTACCCCCCTCGATAGCCAGGCACGAGATGATCCCTTCACTTACGGTTGGGTATTGCAGCATCTCGTCGACAGACCTCTTTGACGAGCCGACCTACTCGCATCTACAGCTATCGTGGCCTGATCCCGGATCGCAGCACACACTGCAACATCTCAATCAGAGGAGCTCATGTCCCTCGGCACGTTTCCCTGGTCCCCGAATCGCCCTTGCGCTCCTTTCCGTTCCTCCCTCCGTAGCCGTATATCCGAGCTTGCTTCGTCAACAATAATAACAACAACAACAACAACATCGGCAGCATAGTACCAGGTCCTTCTCGTAAGCTGGCATTTCGCTATATCCTTCGAGTGTATAAATCCGTGTTGGCCGGCGGAATGCCGATCCCCCACTCCCACCCATCGGCGACATGCAGCAACAATAGACTAACACGCATTCCGCAGACTACTAGCTTGCAACACACTCGACCTTCTTCTCTCACCGCCCCTCCCTCATCCTTCTCAACTTGTTTCGGTCTTCTCAAATACACCGACTCGATAGCAGACCATGGCGACGGCTGCCAGGCGTGCGGGGGGCCAGAATCATGCGTTCTCGACTAGTACAGCAAAGAACAAGCAGGCCCAGGTGCGTGGATCCCCGTGGCGAAGACCTGTGGAGCAGCCCAACTAACGTCTCGTCTCCAGCTCGCCCAGGCGTACCAAGAGCTCGGCAAGGAACTCGGAAGCGACGAGCTCAAGGTCGTTGGGGGGTATACCCTCGGTCGAGTGATCGGTGAAGGCAGGTCGACTCCTCGTGTCCCCTTGCGCATCTTCCTGACCCTCTCCTTTAGGGACTTACGGCTCAGTACACATCGCAACGCACCGAGTCTCGGGAACCCGATGCGCCGTGAAAAAGATCCCCAAATCACACACCGCCCACCTCACCCGGGAAATCCACCATCATCGTCGACTCCACCACGTCAACATCGTCCATCTCCACGAGGTACTCGCGACGGAGTCACATATATGGCTCGTGACGGAGCTTTGTAGCGGCGGGGAACTGTTCGACTACCTCGTCGAGCGTGGGAGGATGCTCGAGGGCGAAGCCAGGAGGTTGTTTGGGGAGTTGACGGTCGCCGTCGGATGGATGCACCGAGAAGGGGTGGTTCATCGTGATCTCAAGCTGGAGAACGTGCTGCTTGACGGCGAGCTGAGGGTGAAGCTTGGCGATCTCGGCTTTGCGAGGGAATGGCAGAGGGGCAGGCTGTGAGTATTGGGTCCATCGACGGGGAAAACATGCTGAGGAATCTCAGGATGGATACATTTTGTGGAACTACCGGTAGGAGAACTCCAGCTCGTCATATTGAGAGTGCCCTCTGACCCCATGGACAGGCTATGCAAGCCCAGAGATGCTGGCAGGACGCAAATATCTCGGTGTGGAAACGGATGTCTGGTCGCTCGGTATCATCCTCTACATACTCCTCTGTGGGGGACTCCCTTTCGATCACGACGACGAGATGGCGATGAAGGATCTAATCATGCAAGGGGAATATGAGGAGCCAGAGTGGCTCAGCGAGGGTGCGTGGTTGTATGTCGAAAAAGATGTTCTCTGACCCTATTGCAGAGGCGCGTTCGTTGATTCGGGGAATGCTTCAACAAGACCCCGCACAACGGCTGACGGTCGAGGCCATCCTCACCCACCCGTGGTTCAAGATGACCCTTTACGACAACCTCCACTCCGTCCACGCCGGCGGAGACTCGCATTCCATTCCTCCCTCGCCGAATCACCAACCGGCCGACAGTTTCTTTTCAGAGCCGTTCAACAGACATGGTTCTTCATTTCCTCACCATCATCTCACTCCGCACTCCGCTCAACCTTCTCCTCTCACCACCCACGTCCCGACGATCCCAGCCGCACCCGAGGCGTCGTCCGAGTCGTCAGGGACGTCGTTCGAGTTCCACGACAGCGACCAGGGACGGCAAGATAGCGGCGTCACTACTCCGACTACGGCAGAGGAAGATGATGGAGTTGCGGACCAGACGGTGAAGCGACTGCATAGTGGAGAGTTCTCGCAAACGGAAAGGGCAATGGAGCTTTTACACCTGAACGAATCGCAAACAACGATACGACGGTCTGGCTACGAGTCGCCCAATTCGATCGTGACGCCTTCTGCTGTCAAAGGGAAACTCGCCGTCAAGGGATCTCTGGAGGGACAGCTCGAGGTGGACGAGGAGGAGTCGAGTCTCGGTCCCATGGGACCGACCAGTCTGCACATGATTGACGAACACTCGATTCACCTGCCGCTGGCTCTCCATTCGCGCACACCGTCGAGGACAAAGCGGCGGTCTGTGTCGTCGACTCTGTCAATGGAACGCCGTCATTCGTACCAAAACTCGTCGGGTCAATGGCAGACCTATCTTCCCGAAGACTATCTCGCGAAACTCAACGAAGACATACCGGCACCATTCTCAACGCCCTCGGAGAAACACTTGCTCGGTCAGCTGTCGGATCTCGGGGTCGATACGGGCCAACTCGTGCACTCCGTCACAAACGATGCGTGCGATGCTAGCGCTGCGACGTGGTGGATCCTGCGTGCGAAGCAGGCGGAACGCGGAGAGACGGATCAGGTCGTCCTGGCGAGAGAGTCGGCAGAAGCACGGAAACGAGATCGTGCGGCGGCGTACGTGCGTGAGGAGAGGCGGAAGATGCGCGATGCGAGCAGAGAGGTGTCGCCCGTCAAAGAAGCCTCGAAGCCACTACCGATCCCGCTCCGCAGTCCAAGCATCAACGTCATGGATCTCGGAGCCCCCGTCAGCTCGTCCTCCCTGCGCCCGCCGACGGTCTCGCCAGAGAACCGTAATTTGGCGATACCCACGACCACGCCACCCCCACTGAACACGTCCAAATCGCTGCCGGCTATCCACAAACTGGCTCCACCGCCAAAGACACCGCCAAAGGACAGCCGTGTCATCGACCTCTCGGATACCGGCTCCCCTGCTAGAGACAAGGAGCGCCCAACAAAGACGCGCTCGCCGAGCGTGAGCATGCTGCAGCGCGCCACGTCGGCGTTCAAGACGACAGACACGTCGGCGTCGGGCGAAAAGAAGCTACAGGAGGAGAAAGAGAAACGGGGTAATTCGCCGACGAAATTGACGAAACTACCGCCAGGGTCGAAGGGCAAGATGAGCAAGAGCGAGACGGACCCGAACTTGCTGTATCATTCAGATACGGATCCGGATCCTTCCCCGCCCAAGAACACGGTCGAGAAACCGCAAGCGGATGGCGCGGAGTCGCAAGGGAAGGTGAAGGGATCGAAGCGGGATTCGCTCTGGACGACGTTCAGATACTTGTTCAACGAGGACAAGCGGAGACGCAAGCGCGACCTCGGCTCGCCGCATGGCAGTGGTCACGAAGTCAAGGTGGCTCCTGCGCTGGTCTTGTCGCGCGGGCTGGGTGCGCGGACACCGCATGCGACGCGGGTAGTGTCGTCTACGGCTTCGAGGCGGACGTCGCTGGACGGCCGTCCGGTGTTTACGTCTCGCCGATCTTCGTCTCAAAACTCTCGACGTTCTTCCTTCAACTCGATTCATCTGCCATCGGATTTCGCCATCAGCGATACATTCACTACGCTGAATCGCCGAACGTCGGAACGCTCGAATGGAACCCTCACACCGACCTCGGATCGCGAGCATGTAACCTCGTCCTCGAGACCGTCGTCCGCGCACTCGCGGCACCACCACTCTCGGCGCTCGTCGTCCTCGGTGCAGATCAAGAGCCCGTCGCTGAAATCAGAGTCGTCGTCCATGACACGGTTTACTCCGAATTCCCCACTGCACAATTACCACCGCCGCGCGACGTCGGGCAGCGCCTCGAGCAGAGTGCGGCATATCAAGGTGATTCACGAGATCACGCGCTCCGTCTCGGTGGGGTCGAGCATCAAGTCGGCCGCATCGAGTCGGGCGTCCTCGGTCGAGCGGGACCGGGAGAGGTTGGGCGAGTCGGGCGACGAGGCCAGTTCGCTGCGGTCGAACCGACGGAGATCCAAGGAGGTCTCCCTGGCACAGCACATCCACCGCACGAAATCCCCGCTGAGCGAGACGCCAGGCGGGAGCGGTAGTGTGAAACCGCTCCGGGACGTGTTTCAGTCCAAGGAGGACTCGGAGTGGGAGGACGAGGACGAGAGCGCGCCGAGAAAGACGCGATTTGCAGGCGGGCTCGGCCAGTCGTCCGGCGTGAGCATGGGCTCCGCACATCGCAAATCGTCCGCTTCGGCGCATCCGAATATGGCCACAGAGGGCGGGAAGCGCAAGAAGCACAACGAGAGGGAACGAGGGAGGGGAAGAGCGGGAAAGACCGACGAGGGCGGGCAGAGTGGCGAGGAGGGGGTCTCGAAGAGTGCGCAGAGGAGACCGAATCTGCCGAATGCGCAGGGGCTCGGTCCGACGATTGAGGAGGAGGAGGAGGAGGAGTAGGAGCTGGCCAGACGACATACACGCCGTCCCATCTTATCTGTCGGGAAATCTTGGCATGTTGTACGTGTGTTCAGCGGGATCACCGGACGTTATCTACATATAGTACGACACAATGAGATACACGAATGCATTGATGATCATTAGGTCGTGGTTGTAGTGCTACATTCAAGCCATGCGTTGGCTTATTGGTGGGTAGGAGACGATATCCTGCGACGCTTGGCGGTCGGTTTCGGCCGCTTGGTAGTAACTTTCGATGCTATTTTCGTCTTTTTGCTTTTATCCATGCGCATGATGGAGCTCAGAGTCGGCATGCAGTCTAGGTGAGGGTCAGTTAAAGATTTCCGCGGTAGGAGGAACACCAACTGACCCTTTTCATGAACGAGATAATTGACGATATCCCTGTTCCCGGATTGTAGTGCCAACTCGACCCACTCCGAGCGCACGGCTACTCTGTCTCCGTCGCGCACGCGCTTCCCTTTCGTCTTGGCGCCAGTCTCCACCTCGCCCTTGTCCTGCTCGACCAAGAGCCGCAAAATCGACAGATCCCGCTTCATGGAGATGGCGATCCGGATCGCGAGGTCGTCTTTGATACTCGGGTCGGCGCCGTGCGCGAGGAGGTAGGCGATGAGCAGGGTGTTAGCCTGGATGACGGCGCGGCAGAGCGGGTAGCCCTTGTGGGAATTCGCAGAGGGGTGGAACGTGTCGAAGAGGTAAGTCAGGAGCGGCGGGATGGGCGCGGCGGTCGTCGTCGTCGCGGGGCGGAAGAGACGGCGGGGGAGTTCGGGACAGGTCAGTGCGGGTCGGGTG
>JASZXS010000132.1:0-37502 GCA_035521475.1 Tremellales sp. Uapishka_1 | reverse complement strand
TGTGTATAAGAGACAGTCGAGATAGGTCGCACCCCCCGGAACGTATGCCTCGACCAGATTTCCATTGTGGGATGGGCTGAGCTGGAAAGAAAGGTGCGGCCCTATCTGCCAAGCGTCCTTACCCGCAGACCGTCCATTGAAAAAGAACCCCTGATAACTCCGGGACGATGTTGAGCGTCCGATGGGAAGCGAGTATGTATTGCATTTGTCGGAAGGTGTCTGCTTGTCGTATGTATATCTTTTGTCCACTCCACGTTCGCCCTCCTCATCTACCAGCAACAGCACACGCACCACAAAGAGCCGCTCGCGCTCCTCCACACGGGTCTTCGATCCTCTCTACAGACCCCTCTCCTACTACACCATGGTCAACGTCTCGTTCATCCTCTCCCTCCTCCTCCTCCTCTCTCCTCACGCTCTCGCCGCCTCAGACAGGCGCAGCACGAACAGTAACCTGAAGCAAATCACTCGCGAGGAGATCGTCCAGCGCGGCCCGCCGCTGTGGACCATGCCCGACGTCGAGGCACCAGTAGGGGCGGGCGAGGAGCTCAAGCCCAAAGTGGAGAGGCGCGCCAAGAAGGACAGGAGAAAGGGCGCCAAGGCGTCGGTATCGGCGTATCCTACGTGTCGTGAGGTCGGGCGCGAGAGACTCCGGGGATGGGCGAGCTACCGGGGCTGGGAGACGGATGCGGTGCCCGTAGGTCAACCTGCGCAATAAGTACGTAGGTCCGGTGGCTGATGCGGCTCGTTGCCCCAGACGGCGTCGACGTGGACGCGAACAAGGATGCACTGCGAGGCGCTGTGTACGAGCGGGTCAGATGAGGCGCCTGGTGAGTGTGTTTCCCGGCTGGATCGCACTGGTTTCCCCTCCCTCATGCTCTCGTCTCCTGTCTGCGTCTGGTCTCTTCCTCTGCTTGCTTGCTCCCTTTCCTTCGCCCTCCCTTCTGCTCTCGATCTCCCTTTCTCTTTCCTCCTCCCTCTCTCTCTCCCTCTTCCTCATCCCAGACTCACCTTTGTCTTTCTCTTGCCATCATTTTCTTGCCCCCACCTGCTCCTCGCATAATGCTCTCTTGCTCCCCTACGTACGCGCTCGGTCTTTTGTTCTCTCCCCAAAGCCGCCCTAGTCTCCTGCTGTTCCCGCTAACGGTGTCCCAGCCTGCACTCACATTACATGGCTCCCCCGCCCAACGTACCTAACCACACCCGACTCCGGAGCCGACAACTGTTTCCTCAACCAGGGCAATGCCTCTGAACTAGTGTTCCAGCGCGTTGAGCGCGTTACGAAGTCCGCTACGACCGACTTTCATGGCAGCTGTGATTCTTTGGCCGAGCAGAGTACGTGGACGGTTGTTCCATCGACAACGAGAGCTGACGCGTTGACCGCGACAGTACCGAGCCTGATGAACGAGAGCTGCTGTAATATGTAGCTAAGCAGATCTTGGATAGACGGCATCCCAAGGGCGTCTTCAACGTCGTCGGGCTGGGTTGTAGTTGTATGGTAGCATCGGTCGTGGGCATGGAGAATTTCCCCCGCACATGCCAGAAGAGAGGGATGTTGTCGCCAGGGAAATCGTCGAAGCCCTTAATTAGGTCGTAAATGCAGGAAATCACAGCCTGTACGGGGTACATGGCGCAAGCTGCCGTGTCCACTCCTGTTCTTTTGGCATTTCGGGGGGAACATCAGACGTCATACTTACAGGAACTTCAAGGATCTGACCAACCCACGTTCCGAGACGGGCCGGCGGCAGCGGAATGTAAAGTTCGGTCAAAAGGGGTCCCATCTCACAACCCATCATCAAGTCCACCACACACCACACAATCAGAATGGCGCCCATCAAAGTCTCGATCCTCGGCGTGGGGCTGTCCCTCCAGGTGTTCCACTACCCCATGATCGAGTATCTGCCCGAGTTATACACGCTGCATTCGGTGTACGAGCGTTCGGGCAAGGAGACCGCCAAGGCGATTGTTGGGGACGTCAAGATTGTGACGACGTTCGAAGAGGTCGTAGAGGACAAGGAGGTCGAGCTGGTGGGTTGCTGAGGAGCGGGCTTTGTATAGGACACCAATGGGATGTCTGTATCGCTAGGTTATCGTCTCGACGCCCAACAACACCCATTTCGATTTCGCCAAACGAGCGATTGAGGCCGGCAAGCATGGTAGGTGCCGCCATCATCGAGCTGGGATCCGACTGACCCCGCTCACCAGTCATGATCGAAAAGCCCGTCTGCCCTACCGCAGCCGAGGTCGCCGAACTGAACGAGCTGGCCATCAAGCACCATGTCATTCTGGGCGCGTATCAGAACCGCCGATGGGACTCGGACTTTATGGCCGTCCAGCAGCTGATTGCCTCGGGCAGGGTACGTCTTTGCTCCCAGCTGCTCACCTGGATGCCATCACTGAGATCCGAATGTCAGCTCGGAAAACTGAACGAGTTTCAATCCTCGTTCGACCGACACCGACCCCTGCCGCCCTCGTACAAGACGTCGACGTGGAAGGAGACGCCTGGGATGCACAACGAGGGCATCTACAACCTCGGCAGTCACCTCATCGACCAGGCGCTCGTGCTCTTTGGCCTCCCGGACCGGGTCGGCTGTCGGACCTGGGACATGCGAGGCGTCGGGCTTGACGAGGCGGTAGGTCACCTGTCCAGGTTTGAGTGAGGGGCGAGTGGGCCGCTGATGGGTCGCCAGTTCGTCCTCGACTTGTACTACCCCAAGGAACCGCTCGTGGTGACGCTGCGGGCGTCCATGCTGTCCACCTTCCCGGCCGACAAGCAGTCCCGATACCTCATCAAGGGGGACAAGGGCACGTACGCCAAGAACGGGACGGATGCGCAGGAGGGCTACCTCAGGGGTACGGGCAAGAAGGTCGGCGGACCGGATTACGGCTACGAGGACACGAGTCTCGTCGGTCAATTGACGGAGTCTGTCGACGGGAAATATGTCGTCTCGGAGTGAGTCGACTGCTGGTTGCTCCCACCGCTTCGATACTGACATTTCCTTCCCCTTGTTCGCCCAGCTACCCCTCAATGAGAGGAAACTACCCGGCCATCTACGAGAATCTGCACGAAGCCATCACCTCGGGAGACAGGAGCAAGCTGTTGGTGCAGCCAGAACAAGTGATCTGGACGGCAAAGATCATCGAGCTCGGATTAAGGGCGTCGAAGGAGGGCAAAGTGCTGTCCGTGGAGCGATAAGGCGGGGAGCGAGATGTGGTAAATGCATGCATAAATAAAAATGGATGGCTGAAAGTGCAGGTATGCAATTGTTCGTGATACTATGACCCGTGTCCGCTCGTTCGACAGCGATCTAGAGCATGATGCCAAAGAGGGAGGAGATGACGAGCAGACCGCCCGAAACGAGGATCTTGTCTCCGCTGGAATTGGAGGAGGAGGGGATTGAGGCCTGAGAGATGAATTTGTCAGGACAAGCCGTGATGGGAGGGGCGAACATACGGAAGAGGAGCCCGACGAGGCAGAGGCCGAGGCGGAAGCGGAGAGGGACGAGGATGTTGCTGATGCAGCCGAGGACGACGCCGACGCCGACGCCGACGACGCAGAGGTAGACGACGAGGACGCTGATGCAGACGACGACGACGACGCCGAGACGGTGCTGGACGTCCGGCTCAGTCATGCTGGCCTGCCTGATCTGAAAGGACTCACCTCGACCCGCTTTCGACCTGGAAGTAGTCACTTTGCGCGAGGATCGCACCGTTATTGACGGCGTTCACCCGGTATTCGGACGCAGCAGTCAAGCTTGACGAAGGCGTGTAGGTGTAACTCCCTGCCGATGTGGTGACGTTGGCAATGACCACGGGCGAGTTGGGAGACGACGGCTCGATGAGCTCGAGAGTGAATGTCGAGCTGTCGGTGGAAACGGACTACATGCCGGTCAGGAACGATCGGATCAAGTCGGCCAACAGCTCCAGCTTACAGTCCATTCGATGACGTTGGCGCCGGAGGACTCCCATCCCGTCGTGTTGGACGGTGAGGTGATTCGGACGGCGGCTGCGAGCGAGGCGAGGGCCAGGAGCGCGACGATTTTGGGGCTTGAGAACATGTTGTGGGATGGTGCGTGGATCAGTGCGGTCGTATTGGTAGTAGTGATGATGTGGTATGAGCAGGTGAGTAGAACAAGGACCGAGAAGATGGATGAGTTGTCAACACCTCGAGCGCCCGGGCTTTATAGTCATCAAAGGAGGTCCGAGGGGTGAGACACCGCCCTGCTTCATCGCCGCTTTGCATTGCACAGGTCTCACCCAGGGCGTAGTCGCATTCACGCCCTCATCGCCATCTCCCTCTCGTGTAACGGTGTAATCGACATGACAAGCACCGCATTCTTCTCTGTCCCCCTGAGCCATCTCTGATTCCTTTTTCAAGCTTCACGAGAACGCGCACTGGATTCTCGGCGAGAAATCTGTGAATTCCCGCTTTTGGGATTTCCCAGAATTCCCGCCGCGAGGCTCGTGTTTTGCTTTGGTTCCCCTCCCCCTGTCGCATCTCGTCCACTTTCCCTCCACACCATTCATCCACCATCCGCCATGCTCTCCTCGTTCGCACTCCTGAGTATCCTTCTTGCGCCCCTGGCACTGGGTTTGTCGGTCTCCTACCCCGCCATCGCACTGCTGACATTTGTGCTCTGCCGCAGCGGTCAACACGATTTACTGGCCCGTGTCCAGTCCGTCGCCCACGTATCCGTGGGTCATTGGGAGTAAGAACCTGCTGTCGTGGACGACGGGCGGCGGGTCCGGGATCGAGAGTTTCGATGTCCAGCTGCATAATGCCAATCGGAATATCATGGTCGGCTTCATCCCCATCGCGCTCCGGGTGCCCATGCAGCGCTTGACCACGGGCAGCAAGAATTATGGCGGCGAGATCGAGGTCGATCTGAACGGCAACATGCCGACGGGGTGTGTCTCGCACTGGATGTATGGATCATGACGTCGAGGCTGACGCGAATGCGCGTAGGGACGGCTTCTCGCTGATCTTTATGAACACGCTCCATGGCGAGGTGTATGCCAAGGCAGGTGTCGCGAGACGACCGCGCGTGGCCTTTACTTACCTATCTGGCAGTCTCAAAAATTCTCCATCTACTCCTCCGCGCCCTCCAACTACACAGCAGTCGGTACGTCTTCCGCTTCACCCTCCTCTCTCTTTTTTCCCCTCGCAAACCCTCGTAATGCTCACCCGTGCCACGCGCCTGCTGACACCTCAACAGACCTGCCCACCGCGACCATCACCGCCACGCTGTCGGAACTTCCCAATCCTACTCAGCAATGGGCGCTCACGCTCGACGGTGTTGACCCCGACTCGACGGCGACGGCGACCAACATCGCGGGCGACGCTGGTAGTGGGCATTAATTTCCGTCGTGTCTCGCTGTCCGGCAGTGTGTTACATACCGTGTGGGGATGGATGATCCGTGTCTTTTGAGGCGAGCTCCCAGGGCTGCCTTCGAGGGGCAGCCCGCCAGCTTCACTTTCCTAACGCTGCCCCTAAAAAGAGTCAGACCGCCCAAGGGGGATCCGGACGCGAATTCACGGGGCTGGCCTTGATGAGTAGGCCGCCACATCGACTACCCTTGCACTGTCCTACAGTACGTCGAAGTGCCCCACGGATTCGCTCACTGCAGCTCGAAAAGCAGTCACCGTTTCTAAGACTTGACAGAGCATAAGCATGCGTGCCACGTGCTTTGCCACCCAACAACGCCACCCAAAGATTTCAACCTCCATCTCGCCAATTCGGCGCATCCTGCACGGCGTTGCATTCACCTCATCATGACTCCACGCCGCGAGACATTGGACGTGGAGACAGATGCGGACCGTCAAGAACGGCTGGGTACATCTCGTGCTCGTGCTCGTTAGTTCCTCTTGCTGACCCTGGCATCCTCAGCCCGGCTCCTCGCTTCCATCCCCTCCAAGCCGGCCGACGAGACGCCGGTGCTCACTCTTCCGCGTTCCCAGCCGAAACCATTCGCTCTGCCTCCTTCAGACGGTACATCCCCCTCCTTTCGACGCGGTACCGTACTCATCATTGCCCGCAGCACTCGCGCGCGCGCGCGCCTTCTTGCCTCTCATGAAATCGTCGAATGTGGAGCTGCTCGAGAAGGCGAGGCTGGATCCCAAGGGCGTGGATATCGAGAATGTAGAGGACGAGCAGCACGTCATTGCGATGGTGAGTCTTACCCCACGATGGTGACCACGAGGAGTATTGACATCGGCACTCGGGGTGTAGGATCTGGGACTGGGCGTGTTTGATGCGCCTGCAAATACCCAGGGAATGGGACCCGTCATCGATCTTCCCGAGTCCGAGTCTCAAGAAGGAAGCGAGGCCGAGGATGGGGACGAGAGCGAAAATACCGAAACCACCAGCGACAACTCGGAGATTGAAACCAGTGACGCCTCGTCGTCCGACTCGGAGATGGCATCCCAGCCAAAAGCCAAATAAATGCATCGTGCAGGTCTCGGTGTCGAATGTCTCTCTCTCGCCCAATGGTGTCTATAGCTCGTTTTCGCTCCCTCTCCAGCCCCTCATCCTCCCGCACTCGCTCTCAGCTCCGGCCTCATTCCATTCCCATTCTAATACGTCTTCCCATAACTCCATGCGTCTCGGTCATCCGCCTGGAGCCGCGCGTACCTATAATCTCGTCAAAACCCAACCGAACCAGAAGAACGAGCGACTCACTCTAATAACAGCCGAAACATGTACGCCTGCATGTCCTCCCACCGCCAATGCTCTTCGCCAAACTTCTTCCCTTGCTCGGCAATCTCTGCAGCGAGACCGTCGTTGCCCTCCGTACGCCCTTCGGGCGAACCAACAAAGAACGACATGATGGAGTAGAGATCCGAGTAGTCGACCTGGGTTGGCTGGCGGGTGCGAGAGGGTGATCAGGTAGGCGGCAGGAGTAGAGAGCAACCAAGACATACGATGTAGTGCACCCATGGCGTGAGCCAGTCGGAATGCCATTCCGGATAGATTGTGCTTTTCACCACGACACTCCCGGACGTGATCAATCGGTGGAATCGGGACGACCACCCGTTTCCATCTACATCAAGGACATCTGAGACGAGATCGAAAGTCAGCTCAACAGTACACAAATGGCGGAGCACTATCCACATTTGAATTTGGCCGCCTGCTCCGGTTGCACTCTGTCCTTGAACACGAGTTCCCTCGCCATCTCGTCGCATGTCCCGTCCTCTTGTTTACACTACTCGCCCGTCGACATCAACAACATCGTTCAACACAGCTCCTATACTCAGCGCTTACCTGATGAGGTTTCCCCGTAAAGCCGACATCCATGTACGCCTCGTTCAGTTTCCCATTGCCCCAGCTCTCGCGATCCCACTCTTTGCCCCTCTTGGCCCAAATCTCGCGCTGACCTTCGGTCGCCTGTGCCATCAGATGCAGCCTCGGTCGATGCGATCGTCGCCAGTCGTAATTTTTGCGCTTGGAGTAAGAGTCGCCCGTCGAAGACCCGCGCCAAAACAATTTGTTGATCGTCTTGTCCTCCCACGGCACAAATTTCTTTTGCGCGGATACCGACGTGTGGTTCTCGTACGCTTCGAGCGGCGTCGTGAGAAATTCCGCATTCCGGGAGAATTTGGACAGCTGGAAGATCGGCCGCAGGGTGGTATCGCGGGCGAAATCAAAGGACAGCGAGCCGTGGAGCGAGAGGATGTCGGTATTTGAGCAGAAGTCAAACGTCGGGCGATGGTCGTAGATAAAGCTCGTCTCCCTTGACTTGGCCTCGATGGGTACCCCGGCTTGCTTGTCCAACGCCATCTGCCAAGCAGGCGAGTCCTTGGGACAGGCAGAGACGGTACCCTTGACGTCGGATCGGCCTTCCTTCTTTTCGTACGGTTTCAGGTCGTCTTCCGTCATGAAACGCTTCTCGCGGACAGCAGAGAGCAGAGCCTCGTGCTGGTCGTCGCCGAGAAGCCACGACCCCAGGTCGTGGTCCGAGATGTGCATGGTCATGTCCGAGGGAAGGTATTGCGCGATAGGCTCGAGAAGCGAGTACAGGAGCTTGCCCCGCGCCGACATGGCACGTTCACCAGAGATGGAGGATGCCGAAGTAGGTGAGAGATTGATTTGGCTGACAGATTTGCATATGAGCTTGACGCACGAATGGCAGCCAGAGCAAAACAGACTCACTAGGAATGGGCCGTCTCCATCAACGCCTTGTCGCGTTTCCGGAATAGCTCGGGGGAAATCCCCAAAAACGGCTCGATATCGCGATTTATCTGGTCGTACTGTGGGAAGCGTCAGTCCATGGGATGTATCGGTCCACATAGGCTCCACGTACGTCGTCGACGATCTTGACCTTGTTTCGTTTGCAGAACTGCCACCATTCCTCGAACCCTTTGGGTGGTGGACGATTATATCGCCGTGTGTACTCGGTCACAGCCTGGGGAAGAGTCCGTGATTGCCTCAGAGATATAAGCTGAGCTGTACGGGGAAGCAAGGAATGACCTACCTGGCCAGCAGATTCTCCCACCTCTTCTTGGCGCGATCTATCAGCTCCAGGATCGGATGTTTTTCAATAACGGCTTTCAGTTTCTTCTTGTCGGATTTCGACAATACTGGGCTATCCAGCAGCGACTCTGTCTGATCCCATCCCCTGACCAAGCCGTCCGAGCCGTACTCCAATCCAATCGGTACGCCTGATTCTGCGGTCGTCGGAGCAAAATACGACCACCATGATTCGGGATGTCGGACGCCTTCGAGGTTGGGCAGGTGGCCCACTGTCGAGTCGGCAAGGAAGGACGGATCGAACGAGTCGCGATCGTGATGCGGAGAGAAGAAAACAAAGGAGGCCGCGAGCAGGAGGAGGACGGCAAGAAAGATGGTAGGTCGCGATGCTCGAAAGCGGGGCATCATGGGCAGCAGCCTTTTTGGACGGGCTTTCGAGGGAGAACCCACTTTGACGAGCAAAGCTGCCGGTCAGCCCTGCAGCCTCTACAGTAAAGAGATTGAGGGGGACCTGGGAATGTATGTAGCAATGATGGGAAGACTGCCGCTTCTTATTAGATACGACGCAGTGATACGGCAGCTGATAGCATTGCTAGCGTGTTTCACCTAGTACACGTTATTTAGTACCGATCTACGTTCAAGTCAACAATGCATGCATGAGATGCGCAGAGAGATCTCTATGAGCTGCCTGGCCATGCATGTAGTGAGCGAGTCTCTTGCAATGGCATCGGACGTGGGCAAACCAGCGTGACAAACATGCCGAGATTGTGAATTGAGGGCTGCGGAGAATGACGGAGAGGCTTTCAGGAGATAGTGGTCACAAAAGTTTCAACCACGACGACCCAAACACTTCTCGCAGGTATACCATCAGCCAATTGCTCTCTGTATCCCGACAAGTCGCGTGTACATAGACCTCCATAGGCGGAGGATTCGTATTCTAGCACCCTATAAATCATCGATAATACTGCGAACTTCAACCATCCCCTTGTTTGGCTATCTCTCTCTGAACCCATGTCTGGACCAGGAGGGCAAGGCCCATCCATGCCTGGGCAAGGCAAGTTTGCGGGTCTCGTCCAGAATCTGAAAAAGAAACACGACAACGAGGACGGCGCCGAATCCGAAGATGATGTCGCTCCCTCAAAGGGGCTGCCGGGTACGGGTCTAAAGAAGAACACCCAAGAATTCAAGGAGGAGCGTAACAAGGCCAAGGAAAAGCGACCAGATGGCATGAGGCGGCATTCGTCATCGAGCTCGATACCGTCCAACAAGGACGGAAAGGATACGGAGAACGAGGAGGACAGGGAGCGAAACCAGGAGACGGCTGATGGGTCCGGCCCGGGGGGTCATGAACCGCCGAGAAACGAGAACGACAAGGACCTCTACGACTCCCCCGACGAGGAAGATGGCGATTACCCCCGGCCCTCGAATCCTCCCAAGGACGGGAACGATGTCATACGTTATGGAGCTCCGTTGAAGGGTAGGAAACATGATGGGGGCGGGAATAGGAACGAGAATGGACACGGAGGGGAAAATGGACACGGAGGCGAAGACGGGAATGGAGACGCCAATGGTCTCGCGAACGGTGGACATGCCAACGGGAAAGACGACTTCAACCCTGCAGAAAAGGCGATGCGTCATGATCACCCGCAGATGCGAAAGATGACGAATGAGACGGGCGGTAGGCCGGACGTGCTTAAGGGTGTCAAGGAGGAGGAAAAGCCCGGACCACGAAATGAAATTGTGCTGGATCCGAGGGCAACCCACATGCATGTGAGTGACTGGTGTGATTCCCATCTTTTGGGCGTCCCGCTAATCTCTACGCAGTACCACCAGGAAAAGGAGTCGACCGTGAGGGGATTGATTCGAGGCCCCGTCCTCCACATCACAACAGACGGCGAAGGCGAGTTCCCGCCCGGCAAGTCGCCGTCTTCTCGCCGCCCGTCCCATCGCTCCCGTAATGGATCCATAGAAGAACTCGACAACGAGGGCAACAGCATGAGCGAGACCGTGGGGGGAGGGACATGGCGATCCGCAATGGATTCGCCTTCGAAGCCGAAACGGCCGCCCACCCGTCCCGCCTGGAGCTATTTCAGATCATCTCGGGCAAATTCAGAGAGAGGACACGAGTCGGATGGGGAAGATGCGAACGAGGATAGCGAAGCGGCTCGCAAGCGATGGTCGATGCTTAGATCTCGACTGCTCCCCAAGAGCGGCGCCAACAAGGTAAGCGCGCTCGCCGCGACCGCCGTTGCTTCTATTCCGATCACGACGGAGCTCTTGGCCGGTCAATTACCCGTCATGATCCTCAAGACGTGGCTCGACCGGGACGAAGACGGGAATCGAGCGGTTCCCGTCCTGCTCGGCAACCTCAGGTTCAGAGTAGGAGACAGTGTGGGTGTCAGGCAAGGAAAGCAAACGGGAAAGGAAATGTTCAAGCTCGAGTGCGAATACGGGGACGGTGCTGTCAAATGGGTACGTATGGTTGGTTTTCGTGGGGAAGACATTAATGCTAGACATACCCATCAGGTCATCTACAGAGAACTAAGGGATTTCCTCTCGCTGCACGCCCATTACAAAGCAGCGAACATTGGGACGAGGGTGACAGGACTGCGTACGTCAAGAAGAGTCGAGCTTCCGGAATTTCCTAAAATGAGTGAGTGGAGTGCCGAAACAAGAGCTAACATCAGGCATTCCGTACTTGAACAAGCTCGCGCACTCGGACAAGGACGCAGAGAAGGTCGCCAAGAAGGAGAAACAGGGCAAACCGGTCGGCAAATCAGAGTATGCCCAAGCGGGCAGAGATGCCCTGCAGCAGTATCTGGTGGAATTGATTCGTGCGGTTGTGAGTGTAAACTCGATGCGGAGGGAGGGGCGCTAAGTGTCCTCACATTAGATGTTCCGACCTGAATCGAATCGATTGTGCAAATTCTTCGAATTGTCCGCCCTCACCCTGACACTTGCACCTCGAGGTGGATTCCAAGGCAAAGCCGGTTACCTGAAGATCCCCGGCAGCAATGCTAGTCGAAGGGCCAATCAGCCGGGTCTCACACCGATGAGTTGGAAGGCGAGTAGAGAACCGAAATGGTTCATCGTCCGTGACACCTACTTCGTTGCTACCGATGGACCCGAGTCCGTAGGTCTTTCCTTGTCATCTCTCTTTTCTTGCTGATGGATGTCACAGAACGACTACTATGAGGTCTTCCTTTTCGATTCGGATTTCAACATCGAGCGGCCTAAACGGGTCTTGCGAACCGGACTGCATCTCCTATCCGGTAGGGGATCCGTAAAGGGCCTCGTCCACAAAGCGAAAGACACGGCACAGGAGGACGAAAACGAGAACGACGTCGACCCCAATAATCCGTTCAACCAGGAGATGATTGTCGCCTCGGGTGAAGGTCAAGGTGAGAAAGCGGACGAGATGAACGACGAGAACGAGCAAGCTGCAAGTCACACCACGTTCTTCATCTCGAATTCGCAGCGGAAGCTCAAGCTTATCGCCAAAAACGCTGTGAATATTTTTTGGGGTATGGCCATCTGGATCAGACTGACTGAACAAACAGCGTCAAATGCATCAATTCATCGTCTCGATGGAACGGGTCGCCGCGCAGTCCGTCTGGACCGGACGTAACAGATTCGATTCGTTTGCGCCTATTCGTGTGAACGTCGCGGCGCAGTGGCTCGTCGACGGGGTAAGTTGAGCTTGCTGACAGGTTGAGGGCAATACTCACTGCGACGCAGCGAGACTATTTCTGGAACCTGAGTCGTGCGATCAATATGGCCAAGGATCGAATCTATATCCACGATTGGTGGGTATCGCCCGAGCTGTATCTCCGACGACCCGGAGACGAGAGGTACAGGCTGGACAACCTGCTTCAACGAAAGGCGGAGGAGGGAGTCAAAATCTTCCTGATCATCTAGTGGGTGTCCTTGCGACTGACCAGAATCAATGCTCATGGTCATGCAGTAACGAGGTTTCGGACAAGACAACACCTGTGGATAGTCTGTATACCAAGAAGAGGCTCTCCGACCTGCACCCCAACATCATGGTGCAAAGATCCCCATCCCATTTCCAAACTGGAACATTCTACTGGTCTCATGTCAGTAAATCTTTAGTCACCGCATTGAATGAGTCTGATCAAATCTGTAGCACGAGAAACTCTGCGTCATTGACGAAACCATCGCCTTCATGGGAGGTCTCGACTTGTAAGCTTACATAGCTTCGAAGCTCGGACGTGGCTGACAACGACCAGGTGTTACGGTCGTTGGGATACTTCGCAACACATTCTGATCGACGACGATCACACCTCTAATGACGGACCAAATGGACCGGTTTGGCGTGGGAAAGACTACGCAAACGAGCGAGTGATGGAGTTTGCGAACCTGGACAAACCTTTCGAAGATACCTTTGACCGCAACAAGGTACCAAGGATGCCATGGCACGATGTGGGGCTTCAGATTGTGGGCCAACCGGCAAGAGATCTTTGTCGACACTTCGTCCAAAGGCGAGTAGTCACCTGTCAAGCGACACCTGTGCCGAGCTGACAGTGGCGTAGATGGAATCTCCTTATTCGAACAAAGAACCATACTCGACGGATGCCGTTCCTTCTTCCCGCGGCCGATTACACCGAACGTGATTTGGAAGACATGCAACTCCAGGGAACGTGCGAAGTGCAAATCTGTCGATCTGTCGGACCGTGGTCAATGGGTACCGGGACGAAAGTCGAACACTCCATCCAGAACGCCTACGTGAAATGTGAGTCGGACACGAGAAATAAGACCTGACGGTCAGCCATCGCGTTGTCGGAACATTTCGTCTACATTGAGAATCAATTCTTCATCACCTCCACTGTAGTCGATGGTGTTCCGATCGAAAACAACATCGGTAATGCCCTTGTCAAGCGAATCATCAAGGCCCATCAGGAAGACACAAAGTGGAAAGCGTGCATCGTTATCCCACTTTTACCCGGATACACCTATCCCATCGACTCGACCGAAGCGAGCTCGGTACGACTCATCCTGGAGTGCCAGAATCGAACGATCGCTAGAGGGACGAACAGTATCTTTTCTCGTTTGAGGAAAGAGGGTATCGATGTAAGATACCTTATCTGCCATTGCTTTCGGTGCTGACCGTTGTACTTTAGCCCGACGATTATATTTCCTTCTTCTCGCTCCGAGGATGGGGCAAGTTCAAGTCCGGAGCGCTGACGTCTGAGCAAGTCTACATTCACGGAAAGACGATGATTGTGGATGACCGACTGGTGCTCTGCGGATCTGCCAATATCAACGAGCGATCCCAGCAAGGCGATCGTGATTCTGAACTGTTGGCCGTCGTGCGGGACACTGACATGATCGATGGGTGAGTTACCTCGGTGTTCATGGCTGATGAGCAGTACGATGGGCGGGAAACCATTCAAAGTCGGACGTTACGCGCATACGCTTCGTGTACGACTCATGCGAGAGCATGTGGGCGTGGACGTTGATGCCATGGAGGAAGACCAATTGATGTCGCGTGGCCCGCTGGCGGACGCAGACGATATCGAGACTTGGGACCCGGATCACGAGCAAGAGGGCGAGGATGACCCGGCCAGAGGAGTCACGACCGTGAAGAGGAGGACGGCCAAAGACCGATTGATGCGTACTGCCCAAGTCACCATCGCAGGCGGTGAGTGGATTGTTGTTGTTCCGAGCTGAGCAAATCCAGTCACGAAAGGCCTTTCGGAAAATACGATCTCGAACGTCAAAAAAGTGAGCGACAAGGTTATCCATCCTTTTGCCGTCGTTGCCAAAGGCACAACGATTGCCAGTGGAATGGGCAAAGATGGCGACGCGGACGAGAGGGAAGACTTTGATCGGGACGGAGTGCGCGCGGCAGGATTCGCGAGTTCTTTGGTGCCAACGCTGGAAGAGAAAACCATCATCGAGCAGCAAGAGCTGGAGAAGAACGGAGAAGGCCAACATCTGTCGTCTGTTGCGGAGGAGGACGGCAGTCCCAAGCAGAACGGCGGACCACCCGAAGCCACAGTCCCTGGAGAGACGAAGAAGGACGAGAATATCCTGCAGGACCAGCATGGACAGTCAACGTCGTCATCGGGAGTCCCTAAAATCGTGGGCGATCCTAAGGACAAGGAGTTGTATGGTGCGCCCGCGAACGCCGTGAAGAACGACGACAAGGTCCCCAACCACGAGACGTCGAGGGATGATGCGGATGACAATGAGAAAGCTGCGGTCGCTGCGAGAAAGATACTGCGTCAACAGCTTGCCGCCAAGGGCGGATCTCAATGGGCCATGCCCACGCCAACACCACTGGTCAATCCTGACCGGTTCCACGATCCATTGGACGAGAAGTTCTGGAGGGAGATATGGGTTGCCGTTGCAGTTCACAACGTGAGTGTCCGAATCGGATTGTACTGATGGTATAGACCGAGATCTTCCGAAAGGTGTTCCGCTGTGTTGTGAGTCTCTTCTTTGGCGCGGGTTCGCTGCTGATTGATCATAGCCCGATGATCTCGTCACCTCTTGGGCGAGTTATAAAGCCTTTGCGAGCCATGCCGAGAAATTCAACAAGGTCGCCGAGGATGTCGCAGGGCCAGGGTCGAGCGAGCCCGTCAAGGTCACGCACGACGGACCGGGAACGCATGGTGCGGGCGGCGGTGGCAGTGGGGGTGGTGTAGTCGGGCAGGAAGGCTCGGAGACGGCGTCGACGAAAAACTCGGATGTGGTCGATGGCAAGCCGTCCGACACGAAGCCTTCTCCTTCCGCGCAAACGGGACCTACGCACTCGAGTTCGGGTGAGAGGAAAGGGAGTGGTCCCGACGATGCATGGCAAGAGTGGGAAAAGGAGGAGATGGAGGACCTGTTGGAGGAAATCCGAGGGCATCTGGGTAGGTCTGCTAAGCATTGACAAAAAAATTGGAGCTAATGCCCGGTCGACAGTCATTTACCCTACTCGATTCTTGGAAGCGGAAGATCTCGCTAATAATTTCCTTTTCAACGTGAGTCGCGAGAGGTTTGGCGAGATACTGACGATCCGTCCAGTCTGATAAAATTTTGCCTTTGCCGATCTACAATTAACGAAGGCGACCCCGTCACGCACATACACGCTAGCTTAGATGTGAATCCTATAATATGCATCCTGTGTCTCCATTGCTATCGCTATTCTCCCGTACCTCCCTTGTCATGCTACCGGTGACATTGGGTTCTTTCAGTAGAACAGTGTGGTCAGAAGTTCGCTTGGACTGCCGTTGACCGATGATAGTGAGAAAGCTCGTATAAGGTATGAGGAGGAGATTTATCTAGCGGGACCGAGGTCAAGCCGCAACGCTCGCCGCAGCATCAAAGAAAGTATGATCGCCGTCGGGAATGTTGTACTTAGGTACAGCATTCAGTGGATGACCATAATCATACCAGCCGCTACTCGTTGTCGGCGTCCATCGAAAGGGAAGAGTCGGATCCACTTACAGCATTGGCAGAGAGACGTCGTAGCCTGCAAGCTCGAGCAATGGCCGGGGAAGCGCTTCCAGCTTCTCTCGATCGTTGGCGAGGAACTGGTTCTCCTCCTGGCGATTACACCCAAGCGTAAATCCCACTCCGCAGACGGTACGGATACTATTCTCCGTTCCAGGCTGGCAAGTGTTCGCCCCTCCTCCATGGTAGGTACTGCACAGCATGCTGAAGTATCCATTTAGCAAAGTGGTTGGTGATAAGAGGAACAAGGAACAACTTGCAAGAAACAGTCGCCCATCTCAAGATCCGCCCGTAGTGCTTCCGAGTACTCTGGGATACGATCCTCTCCCCAGAGGTGACTCCCCGGGACCCACAGCGTCTTCAAGGTGTCAGACCGGATCATGATAGTCATGAGTAATACGCACTCCTCCGTTTTCCGGCGTGACCCGCGAGAGAGCTTGATGCGGATCAGCAGTAGCCCTGATCATTGAAGCAAACAGAATCTACCCAAGAATGCCAACGTGGAGACTTCCCGCCCGTCATGGTACTCGGGGACCTCTGGGGAAAAATGATGGAAGATATGATCGTCACGGTGTAGGGTCTGAAGGTGAGCTTGTTTCTCAAGCGAGGATAATTACCTGAGCTGCAGCACCTGGATGGATTTCCAGTAAGAGCGTAACGTTGATGTAGGGTTTCGAAGTGGACCATTGCTTGCGCTCGGGGTCAAAGCTCGTTCGAGCCCGACGTGTCAGGAGGGCATCGGAAAGACCCTTCGCCACAGGATTCAGGACGAATCTTTCAGAGCATCAGCTCACTCGGCCGAACGTCTGTTTGCTCAACATACTTGTTGCCAAAGACAGCTGATTTCGTCAGCAGTCCTGCTACTTTGCGCGTGGTGGGCGGGAAAAAGTCGCCTTGCCTGGATCTTATCAGTTCCTGATACCCGGGGCCCGAGAGGGCAAGGACCCACCAATCGGGACTCTTGGCAGGATCTTTGGCATCGATGTAGGGCTGCATCTCTTGCTTCATCTTCCTGATATCTTCGGGATGGATCAGATTCTTGAGGACTATACCGCCTCTCAGCTTGAGGAGAGCGAGAATATCTTCGAAAGGTGCCGATGCATCGATTGTGCATTCCGCCAGCGTTGCTGCGGGCGATGACATCTTTGGTCTGGTGTCAAGAACGGAACAAGTGAGTGACGAGCTGGCGACCCCCCCATGGGTTGTGCTTTGTATCCCACTTGCTTGTACAGCCTCAGCTTTCTGCCGAGCCAGTCGTCGCGGCTAACTCGTCTCTTATCTCTAGTATCAGAGGATGATTGACCGTTATATCCACGTCAGGAGATGGACTTTATGTAGCAGATACGGGTGGACTTATCATCGGCCTCATTTTGAACCTGTCAACAGGCCCAAGCAAAAAGACCATGCAGCAGATCAACGCCAGACACAAGTCCTGCTCGAATGACCTCATTATATCGATGCAGGTATTATGCGGGCGGTGCGGCCAGCTTGAGCTACCTCACGAAGTCCTGTCTGAGGTCGTCGCCCTGGTGGATGCCTTTGTCAACTCGTAAGTGTAGACATTCGGAAGCTACTGATTAGTAGCTCTCCTGGCCAACAGCACAAGATGAAGACGCCCTTCAGACTGCCCCATAAGATGCCGAAAGCGACGAGATCGCATATGGGTTGCCTAACCTGCAAGACCCGACGAGTCAAGTGCGATGAGCTGAAGGTATGGCTTCGATAAGACGGCTACCGAGCTAATCTGAGATAGCCCATCTGCTCGCAATGTCAAAAGGGTCCTTACAGAGAGTGTCGATATCAGATGGACTTTGGGGTCGGCTTAAAGAGAAGAGCAATCACCGGTCGCCGACAAGTCACCCCTCCTACGACACTCGAGTCATCATCGCCAATAGAAACAGTGTGCCCTTCGACAATCCCTTTATCGGGTCTCGTCCCTTCGACAGAGGATCCACTAGGCGCAGATCTGACCACGACATCCAATGATCCCTTTGTGACCCAGATACTCACAAGTAACGAATTCCTGAATCTATCGGAGGTCACCTCATCCGCCGGGCGAGGACAATCGTTTTCCACGAATACTATGCCTCTACCTATCGGAGGCGCAGACACGGTCTCGCTCGGTGGCGTGCTCCCCACTCTCGTCCCGCAGCCAGACATGATGGCGGCGCTAGTACCAATACCATACCAGCGGATGCTCATGCATCACGTATCGACCGTCACGTTTGGCTTTGTGGCAAGTTCCACTTCCTCGCTTCGGACATTGCTAAATTGTATGCAGGCTCCCAGACAAACTCGGAACAACTCACCACGGATACAGCACATCGCACTGGCATGGCAATCTCTGTGAGCTGCACTGCGACTCGTGTATCCACGTCGCTAAAACCACCAAGGATGAACCCCCGGACACAGGGCAGTCCGAGCTCCGAAATGCTTGTGCGCTTGGCCCTTAGCGTGGGCGCGGAACATCTCGCATATCTGGGCGCCGCACGAGAAACGAATCAGATCGTGTCGCGCCAGCTGAGGCACCAATCAATGGCGTTCATGCAGAGTATCCGCAGCTCACTCTCAGTGGACAATGTCATCTTTGGCCTTGTTGGGCTCAGCCTGTGCTTTACCAGAGATGTGAGTATCTGCTGCTCTGATAACCGTCACTCACTGTCTCCCAGGTTCTCGCTGGAGACACTAACTGGCGGGAGAATCTTCGTCACGTAACCGACACAATTCAGAGTGTCGGAGGAGCGGATGGAGTGCTGCAATTGTGCTCTCCAATCTTTGGCTTTGAGTTTACCCACGCTCTGCTGGTATATCTCGCGGCTGGGGAGGTTTTCGGTGAGTTATAACGGACGCCTGTGTCTAAATTATCTAGCATGCTTGAACGATGGCGGGCGGCCACTTTTGCTACAAGATGGCCAGACCATGTGGTGCGAACAGGGTTGCCTCGGAGCGCTCATGGTGGAAGAGGAGTATGGCATCAGCTTGCCCTTACTCCTGACTGCTGCAGAGGTACGGTCCCGTGGGTTGCCCCGCTGACACGCAGGTCTGCATTTCCAAGGACCGACTCTTTCGAGAAGGTCTGGAAGGGTTTGCCTTGGAGGAAGCGACTGCTCTCTACGAAGGCCTGGATACCACCTGGTTGGCAACGATCGCATCCATGCCTTCACGTCCACGGGTACAAGCAGGCAATTTCATGTACGCCATTTGCAATCGACCAAGGCTGACTCGCTACCCAGACTGCGACATGCCCTGATTTGTGATCTCTCCCGACATGGCCTGGGTGTCCCGCGGGGCCATCCTAGGATTCGACAGAGCGTCACCGCCATCATTGAGCTTCTGGCAGAAACGGTCACCCTTTCCAGCGCGACCGCTTGTTTAATGTATCCTACACTGATTGCTGGCGAGATGTGTAACACGGACGAGCGAGAACAAATACTTCAGTTCATCGATATCATGAAGTGAGTAGAGGTGCTCAAACGGGGCAAGGCTAATGACTTGGCGTAGACAATACGTCGGATGCTTCGATATCGATTCTGCAGAATTGGTGAGGATGGCTCAAGTTGGTTGCTCCGCTGACATGCGATATAGCTCTTGAAGGAAGTATGGCGTCGAAGGGACGCTGGAGAGGATATTGGGCTGGCAGAAGTGCGAGGCAGTAACAAATCCTTATCACTGGTATTCGTGTGATGGATGCTACTCTGTATTTCGACTATGTTCCGACCACCTGCAAATCTAAACTGGGATAGAGCCATTATTGGCGTTCAAGATCGAACCGTTCTGACAGACGAGCATGAGCAGACTGCACCATTACGATGGGGAACTCACAGTCCATTGCGCCTTTTCGCTCAGTAGAAACAAGCAAAGGTTGGAGATCTGACACAAATGTGAGCTGTATGTTACTCCGCTGGCTCAGCACTTACCGCAGATGTCGAAGCGGTAGGCATGATCGAAGTGAATTGTTCCTGGAACATGTCAGTCGTCAATGCTATACAGCGTTGGAAGCCCTTACTTGTACTTTGGGGTCCAGCTAGCGAGAACGTCAGGGAGGTCGATCTCGATCAAAGTAAGACGTACAGCATTGAACATATCGGTATCGACCGGGCCTGGGTTCAGTCCGTTCACCGTGATGCCGAGGTCTTTCGCCCAGTTCTCCTTGTGCCAGCTAAGACTTGCATCAGCCGAGCCTAAGCAAGACGGATGGGCGAATCAACCTTCTAACGTAATGTTCAATGTGTGCTTTGCTACGTCAATGTCAGCATCGTGTTCGGATCATCAAGCTTACCTTCCACCATACAACGAGTCCTCCTCGATTGCTTGCTCAATCAGCAACCGACACCCTTGTGCAGTCACCTACCTGCCCGAGCAGCGACGGAAGACATGATGACGATGCGGCCCAGTTTGTTGAGCAATGGTTGCAGAGCCTGTGTCACGAACAGAATCCCTCGCACTAGCGAGTGTGAGCGAGGACTACGTACCGTCCACGGACACTCACCATTCACGTTCATCACAAATTCAAAGTCCTCAGGGGTGATGTCCCACAAGGCTTTGTCTGCGGTAACTCCGGCTGGAAAGGGGATGAGTCCTGGACTACCGAGGTGTAGTGAGACATACCATTGTGGACGATACAGTCGATGCGTCCTCCCGGAAGCAGCTCTTTGACAGCTTTGGCGAAGATGGGCCCGGCCTCCAGGGATCCCATGTCTGCCTGGACGACCCAAGCCTTTCCCCCGCCATCCGTGATCTGCTGAGCCACAGCCTCGGCTTTGCCTTTCGATGATGGCCCACTGTGGTTGACAATGACGTTTGCACCTTCGAGAGCCACGTCCCGAGCTATTTGAGCTCCAATTCCACGGGAGCTGCCGGTTACGAGAACATCTTGGAGGGGTGAGTTATTCGGGGTCAATAACCGAGTCCAATCACTAACTTTTTCCTGCCAAAGACATGTTCTTCAGGACGACCTTACAAGTTATGAGACTTGGTTGTTGACAGTGGCTTTGCAAACGATTTGTAGACAAGTGTGCACATCACTGAAAGCTGAGCAGTTATATACGCTGGGTGACGAATCATTCGACCGGATAACTCGCGTTCATCCGAATAGATAAGGGCTCCCTGGATTACATAGCGCGGAACCTTTTCTTGACGGGATGCTGGAGGAGGGTGGCTATCTCGTCACGAACTGAGGGTGTTTGCGATTACTCCCTCGGGCTGCCACTGTGGTAGCAGGCTAATTCGAGGTACTGTCCATCGGCTAACCTGGACTCTAGTTGTGCCAGACAACACATTTGCACACAATCAAAGAGGTGTATTCTTTCCGTCAATCTAACAAAGGCAAGCCAAATCCTGGCGAGCTGGAAGCGCGAGAGCGTATCGAGCACATGACGACAGCTGCCTCCTCCATGCAATCATTGTAAGGAAGTGATAGTCAACAATCGAGCGCTCATGCAGCGCTGGGCGGAACATCTAGACTCCGCGCATGCTAGTGAATGCATGATTACGAGAGAGCATTCCATCTCCTTCCTTACTCCGTCTCTATGACATCCCGCTGATCCACATCAATGAACAAGGCGTCGCTATCAGGGACCTCGTACTGTGGGAAATAATTGAGTGGATGACCGTGTTCGAGCCATCCGCTGGCAGCCTGGTCACTAGAGAACCCTTCCCGGACCACTGCACTTACAGCATAGGTAGAGATATGGAAAAGCCAGCCAGCTCTAGGACCTCCCTAGGCAATTTAGACATCTTCTCGAGATCGTTCGCGAAAAATTGATTCTCTTCTTGTCTTCGAGTTCCCTCGGTAAAGCCCACGTTGACTACCGTCCGTATACTATCCGGGGAGCCGGAGCCGGGTTCGCATATATTGGCTCCCCCGCCATGAAAAGTGTTGCACATCATGCTTCGATTGGTAAGCTTCTGATTATCAATGGTTCTCTATCGAAATGTGCTCACAAGAAACAGTCTCCGACTTGTAGGTCGGCTTGCAGCGCTTCGGCGTAAGATGGACGACGGTTCTCACCCCACAAATGGCTTCCAGGGATCCACAAAGTCTGTAGTTATCATCAGCGATGCTCTACAGATTGTTTATACAGCCTACTCCGCCATCCTCAGGGTTACTCTAGAGAGAGCTAAACTGATTATCAGCTCACTTGCAATCTATGAAAGACTTCGATCGCTACCAATGAAACACAGGGTGGACGCATCTCTTCCCTGCGTCCAGACGTCCGCTTCTTCGGTAAGGTGGTGGAAGATGTGGTCGTCTCGGTGGAGCGGCTAAGACTTCGTGAGCTCCTATGTTGCTGGATACTCGGCATGTCTACCTGACGTTTCGACCCTGGATGGATCTCGAGCAGACTGGTGACGTTGATGTAGGCGTTCGAAGTCGACCATCTGGGCTCGAAATCCAGTTGAAGCTTGGTTCATTTGGTCAGGAGTTTTTGACTGAGCCTGAGTGCCGTGGGGTTTATGACGAGCCTGTGCAGAGTTAGAGCACATTGAGCTTCGGGACTCGTGGCCTACTTTTCATAGAACGTCTCGGACTTGGTCAACAGACCAGAGATCTTCCGTGTAGTAGTCGGGAAGAATCGACCTTGCCTGTACCGCAGCGTTACTTGGGACTTGTAGGCTTACCCTGCTTCGCGCACCATTCCTTGTGTTTGGAGACCTTTTCTGGGGCCTTGGCGTCCAGATACGGCCGAGTCCATTTTTTGGCAGTCCTCTACGGAGAGAAGACCCTTAATCACAATCCCGCCACGAAGCTTGAGAAGGGCAAAAATGTCTTCAAAGGGCGTAGAAGCGTCGATGCAGCAGTCGGCAAGAGACACGGAGGGAGGCATGTTGAAGATGGTATCGAACAGCTGCGAGCGGGTGATGCATTATTGTCGCCTTCTCTTATAGTACTGAGCAAGACGAAGTCGGCGCCGATACGATCCGCGTAATTCGCAAAGCTCTGAGCGGGGATATTCACGTAATATTGTACTGGCCAGCAGGACGGATAAGGGGGTTCCGGTGTCGTTGAATTGCTCACAAGTGTAGTCGACCTATCCTGGACAAATGCTTGTTTAGTGAACCCCCTCATCACGGCTGGAGAGACTGCCTTTGGCGAAGAGCGGAAGCAGCTCATAGACATGCTGATAACGATTCAAAGGGTCTTCGGGCTGTCCTATTGTGGTTTCTCACCATCGCCAGAACGAGCATCGGTTGCTTTGATATGGTCTGAGCTGAGTAAGAATGTTTCGCCCGTTCCATGCTAGTTGCTGCCTGCTCTACTGTCGCTAACAGGGTGCTGGCGACGAGCTCAGAGGGAAGACTGGACTCCAGCCTCTTGAAGATACAGAGCCAGAATCTTCAACTCGCGCTGTCCTTGGTCAAGTGGAAAACTTGGAGAATCTCCCGTCCATCCTCGCGACAATGCGAGGTGCACTGCTCGGCTCTCGCTAGATATTGACTTGTTCCTAAGCGTAGTCGTTATCTCAATCGTCTACGGGCGTGCTGGGACTGGAAGAAATGCACTAGGCTACATGCAGGGGCTCGGAGCCGAACATCTCTCGTGCATTTTAGGCAGTAACTGCTTCTGTCTCATAGAAAACATTCTCATCGTAAGCTGCAATCTTTCCGGTATGTCCTGTCGATCTCCTCAGAAGATGAATCATAGCGGGTTGCTTAACCAATGGACAACTCACCCAGCTGCTTCAAAGGGTGATCGAAAGCCACGCAGCCCACATTAGGTTGAGAAATTGACCAACCAGCCAGTTTCTGGATTTCGATTGGAAGTTTCTTGAGCTTCTCGCTTCGTCAAGTGTCAACAGTGTGGACAACTTGATGCAAGGGTGAACCTACTGATCCAAGGAGAGGAACTGATTCTCCTCCTGACGACAGACCCCCGAGCAGAATCCCAATCCCACCAGAGTGCGAACGCTGTCCTTCTCGCCCTGCTTCATCGAGTTGGTACCACCGCCATGGAAAGTGCTACACAGAAATCTGAATACGGTGAATCAGCTCCGCCCCCTCGTGAAGAAGTAGGGGCCGACTGACAGGAACGTATCGCCAACGTCCATTGTTGCAGAAAGAGCTTGATCAAAGGATGGAGTGCTTTCTTCCTCTCCCCAGAGATGCGATCCAGGAATCCACATTGTCTAAGGACAATAGTTAGCGATCTCGAATCAGTTCGTGTGGATGAGAAGCCAAAACATCAGTTGGTACTCACACCACCGTTCTCGGGAGTCACTTTGGAACAAGCAGTAAATGATAGAATGGATAAATCCCGGCCCTGGCTCCATACATCGGCTTTCTGGTGCATACGGTTGAACGTATAGTCGTCTACCGGTCCATCAGATGTGCAGCAGCGCATATACCAAGAGTGTGCCTACCCCTATGCAGCCACTACCGAGAAAGACATCAGCGAATAACTCCGATGATGCGCGAGTCTCGGCCTCACTTGTCTCTGAGATCCTGGATGGATCTGGAACCGTCAGTCTTGTTCATGAATAGCCAACTTACCTCCAGCGTGAGTGTCAAGTTCACTTGAGGATCGGATCGGATCCACGGCCGCGACTCGACGACCCATGCTCGATTACGAATGGTAAGAATGTCCTTTGCTACGGCCAGTAAGGTCGGGTTGAGTACGATCCTGATCTCGAATGAGCGAAACGGCACCTTGATCTTATATCAGCTTACTTGTGGGCAAAGGTTTCCGAGTTTGTGATCAAGGCTGCGACTTTACGTGTAGTAACTGGGAAGAAGGCTTCATCTCTTGGGACTGTCAGCTCAAGCTCAGAGAGACTCACTTACTCTGCGGAGTCCCCCCTAGCTTCCGGCGATTGGAGGTCGAGCAGTGGCTGGAGTTCCTGCTTTATCTTGAGGCAATCTTG
Organism: Tremellales sp. Uapishka_1; assembly: GCA_035521475.1. Taxonomy (NCBI): domain Eukaryota; kingdom Fungi; phylum Basidiomycota; class Tremellomycetes; order Tremellales; species Tremellales sp. Uapishka_1. The sequence goes on along the minus strand of JASZXS010000132.1, from coordinate 12,712 downwards.
GGGGTCGATGAGACCTTTTATCACGATGCCGCCCCTAAGCTTCAACAAAGCAAGGATATCTTCGTAAGGAGCCGAGGCTGAAATGCAGCATTCCTCGAGGGAGCAGATAGGAGGCATTTTTAGGGTGAGGAGGTGGATCTACAACTTGCAGCAAGGCTGTTGACCGCACTGCTTACTTACTGGACTCTGCCCGGATTGAAGCGCTCACGAGATAGCCGTCGGACTCCAGAGATATCATCCGAGTTATCCGGGACAACATGCGAAATAGCCGAGTGCTAATCTCGCGCACCAGTTATGTTGTCGCGGTATTGAGAGCTCATCATCTCAACAACAACATGGCATCTCCTGCTAAACCCATAGTGACCGTCATTGGGGCGACTGGCGAGCAAGGTGGATCGGTCGTGAAGAGCTTGCTCCTTGACGGGAAATACGCTATTCGAGGATTCACGCGAAACCCAGATTCGCCTCAGTCGCTGCTTCTGAAAAGTCAGGGGGTGGAACTCTGCAAGGCGAGTTCCCCCGGCCATGGATAGGAAGTTATACTCATGGAGAGTTCAGGGAGATCTCAACAGCGCAGATGACCTGGCACGAGCTTTCAAAGGCGCTTACGCTGTATTTGCCATTACCGACAGCTGGTCCGTTGTCGGGGACCTAGACAAGGAAGTACAGCAAGGGAAAACGATGGCCGATGTGGCTGTTGCGGCTGGCGTGGAGCTATACATCTTCTCGGGTGCACCCAGGATCAAGGGGAACTCGCCCATGAATAACTGTGAGTGCCCTGCACGCCTTGGAAACCCTGAATGTCTGGTGACCAAGTTCAGCCAAGAGTCTGATTGAGGAGTACATCATGAAGCTGCCCATGAAGACGGCCATCGTTTGGGCCGCCTTCTTTCACTCAAAGTAAGCCTCTTGATGAAGGATGAAACTGATAGAAAACTTCTCAGCTTCACGAAATGTCACCCTCCCCGTGTTGCCAAGGACGGAGTGGTCGAATTCATCGTTCCTATAATCCAGCCGGAATTCAAGTGTAAGTACCCCTACACCTTGTGAAAGTCGGAAGTTGAGGTCTTCTAGTACACTTGATCAGCGCTGGGGACGAGATGGGACCCATTACCGTGGCCCTTTTAAACTGTAAAAACATCGATCGGTACCTCAATAGAGCCATCTTTGTTACTCCTGAAGCATTGACGCTCGGCGAGATTGCTGACATCTATACCAAGGGTCAGTAAGGCCGAGCTCCCCTTTGGTCCGGAACTAAACATGCAGCAGTCACCGGTACTCCCACTCGAGCGGTCTTCCTTCCCGACGAAAACCTCGACTTTGTGACCCCTGAATGGACCCTGATGTTCAAAGAGATGGCAGCTGAGAAGGGCTGCGCGTTAACAGATTACAACTGGGACTCTTTGGAGTGGAAGTGGCCGGGTGGAGACGAGTTTGAGGCTGTCCGCGAACTCCTCGGTCTTGAAAACATGATGACGTGGGAGAAATGGCTTCGCAAGTCCGGGTGGAATGTACTGGATCCGAAGTTCAGTAGTCAGTTCATAAAGACTCCTTACGGCACAGCATAGAGATTAGACTTGACCAAGAATATAAATCTGTTTCTTTGCCTCGTACTGGACGTCGCACCCGTTCTCCGAACTCTGCAAGCGCCGTGACGTGGATGTTTCTTCTGACCTCCAAGGGGATCATGACAGATAAGGGATTCATCCCTGTCAGGGCTTCGGTTTGTGAACAGCGAGTTACCCGACAGGTTCAATCGTCCCGAGTCTTGATGGAGAAATGGAGATGTCTGTACCATCCTCTGTCCGACGTTCGTAAGTCAACAGCAACAAGTATGTCTTCGGTGGCTCAACGACCGGCTCCCATAATTGAGTCAAATGTACTGCGGTGCGCCCAGCATCCTCTGCAACGACATCTTACAAGCTGATATATCTCTTCAGACAATTTTCTCTGCAAGGGTAGGCGGATTTTTGCCTTCACCAGTATACTCATCTTGGGCAGGAAAGTCGCCATTGTTACTGGTGCAGGCGCAAACATCGGTCTCGCTGTCGCAACTGCGTATGCCGAGGCTGGAGCCGACGTCGCGATCTGGTACAACGGCAACCCAGCTGCGAATGACAGAGCAGCTGAGATTGCAGAAGCTCTTGGCGTCCGCTGCAGGGCGTACAAGTGTAACGGTGCGTTTAACAGGCTTCGATAATGCCGCGTACCAAGTTGTTTTCCTGATCGATGTACAGTCAAACTGTTCGGAGAGGTGGAAGGTGTTATAAAGCAGGTCGTGCATGATTTCGGCAAGGTCGACATCTTTGTTGCAAATGCTGGTGTGGTACGTTCGGCAGAATCTACAATGCTGACCTGGACCAGGTACAAGATCCTGAATATGTTATCGATGGCAATCCAGCGCTTTGGGATGATATTATAACTGTCAACTATACCAGCGTAGTTTCGTGTGCCGCTGTGGTTGGGAGGTACGGACGTGGGATAGGTGCTTGCTAATCGTATTCGCAGATACTTCAAAGAACGAGGACACGGAATCTTCATCGCGACCGCTTCCTGTGTTGGGTGGCGTTCGGCTCGTGGTGGCCATTCCGTGAGTCTGCACATTGATCCTGAGCGATACTGATTACCCAAGGCTATCTATGATTCGCTGAAATCTGGTGTCCACATGTTCTGCAGATCACTGGCTTACGAGTGGAAAGACTTCGCGCGAGTGAACTCAGTTTCGCGTAGGTGGTCTCCGACGTGTTCCTGTTCTTCGATCACCGGATGCTGAAATCTCCATCAGCGGGTTACTTTGGCGATGGAATGGGGTAAGCTGAATTCGACAGAGCCCCATCATCAATTCTGACTGGAACAGTGCGACCGGTCCCGAAATGGAGCATGCCTTGCACGCGACAGTTTTGGGTCGATTCGCAGATTACAAGGAATTGAAGGGAGCATACTTGTTGTACGTGCCGCTGGACATCCTTGTCCTGTTACTGAGAGTACTCTGCTCCTTAGCTTGGCGTCGGACGCTTCAAGTTTCACTACCGGAACGGACATGTGAGTCCAAAAGCATCCATTTTCGTCGTACTGATGTGGCGTATAGTTGCGTCGACGGTGGATTCTCCATTTGACGGAGGTGATAAAAAACGATTGGGTGTAGATATCACCATGAGACCTAGCTAAGTACAGCAAGCCAAGTAATGGGTGATATATACTGCGATGTAGGCTTTTTCAAAGCACTCAATAGTTCTTATTTGAATGATTTGGTACGAAAGAGATTATCTTGATACGCTGGAATGACTCAAGGCGAATCCAAAGACTCGGGATGCCGTGAGGCCGATCCAAAATTGATGTCTACCAAAAGTGCTCTGCACTGAAGCTTTAGCGTTCAATGGTGAACGGTCTTCCTCGGTACGCGAGGGTATAGAATACATCACTACTACAGCTATGCTAAAACAATATCTCTATGCGCAGCATGGTTTGTTAAGGCCATTCTCTTTAGCCTCCGTCTCGATTGCAGCGCTTCCTTGGAAATGGGTGTTAGTCGGAGCGGCCGGCGAGTGGAGCTTGGACTGATTGAAATGTTGAAGACTAGCGGGGACATCGTTGGCCGGAGATGTCGTGAAGAAGTCGCTGGGCTTGAGAGAGACCATATGGGTCTCGCATGGCATCTGTACGTCAATGTCAGTTCTGTCCTTCAAGCGCATTAGTGCAGCGTACCACTGGGAAATCTTCCACCCGCGGATTATGTGTCAGTCCAAAGGAGTGCCACAAAACGATGTCGGTGTTCTCGGTCTGGTACCTTTGTCAGCGAAAGAGCCATCACAGAGCTAGACGGCTTACATTATCCTTCCTGTTCACCCACGACCTGATGCCTTCAGCGTTACCGTTGCTTTGATTGGTGTATCGACCTCCACTATAAAGCTCCCCGTCTTTATATGACGTGACCCAGACGTGATGCGCGCCGAACTCCGCACGCTGCGCGAGTCATCAGCACTGACATTGCTAAAAAGACCTTGGACTCACAGCATAAGCGACAGAGTCGGGATGGGCGAGGATCATCTGCGAAGGAGTTGGGACTAGCTTGTACGCCAATGGTCGTTTCGAGATTGGATTCTTTTTGTTGGGGTTGGTTCTGGAGGGTCGTCAGTGGCTGTCATGAGACGTTATCACAGGTGCTCACATCTTAAAGACACGGTTGTTCAGGGGGGCAGCATCCGCCCACCCAGCCACCTTGATGGGTGTCTTCTCCACAAGGTAGCCGACACCGTAGAGGTTGTCTTTGGGTGGGTTCTTCTTATCAAACGGCATCGGAACGTTCTCTTCCTGGACGACCGTGTTCTCGTGACCATCGATAGCTGGATCAATTCGGAACGAGAAGATGTGTTGATGGTTGGGAGCGAGGACACTGTAGACGATGAGCTTCCCGAAGCAGTTCGAGCAGATCTCACGCACCCAGGACTAACGACATTCCCGTACGGAGAAAGCTCATCTGGCATTATCGCAGCTGTACTCAGAATTCCTGTCGAAAGTCAGTACAAGCGTTAAGACCATGAACCAACCTGTAGCCCGTGTCTCAAGATGAATTGCGGCGGCCTGATCGAATCTGAAGGCAAAGATGTACTCGTAGTTCGCGACCGTAATCTAAACGTCGAGGTCAGCGTTGCTCCCTAGCTGAAGACTTACTATAGTCTGAACGACGAGCACTCGAGACCGAGTGACCGAAGGCTTTCCAGTACGGTAGTTGGTATGTTTCCATCCGATCCCATCGTCCTGCTCGTGAATACAAACAACCCCCTTGGACTTGCAGGCGGTACCATCGCTTAAAAAGTGGTCGAAGTCGAGATACTAGACTTTAGCGTTGAACGGATTGGTCCGACCCACCATGATCTCTCCAAGGCAATCGCATCCTAATTGAAGCTCGTTGGCTGTGATACCAGCGCCGGCATCTCCGAGATCGAATGCTTGCTTTCGGTGGTAAGGAGCCTGAGGGAAGCGATAAATGAAGGGCTCAATGACAGTCTCAAATCCCAGCGCGATGCACTCACTCTTGGATCTCCGTAGGGAACGGTCATATCGGAGACGCTCAGTCTGTAGAAGGTCTTGCGTCCGTCATAGCGCACGTCGCTTATGACGACTCCTTCACGGTAGTTGAATCCGATGTGGAAAGACCACTTCTGCCATTTCAACTCTCGCCCTTGGATAGAGAACTGCACATAGTTCAGCAGGCTTTCTCGTTACCAAATCAGTGCACTCACGCTCGCTCCCTCAGGCTGGATCACTCGGTACGGTTTGAGGTCTTTTCGATGATAGTCCCCGTCCTGGACCTTGCGGATGGCGGCATCGTACTCGTTCGAGGCGTATGCCTCCCAGGGGAAAGGCCCGTCCAAATCTTGTAAGGTTCGCTCCCCCTCACCGAAGATGGGGCAGTAGTCGATCCTGACGAGCTCGAACGTGTCTGCGCTCACGACAGGCATGATGGGCAGGGGAGCGGCGTAGAAGTTGGTGTCGGCACTGTCGCTGAAACTGAGGTAGCACATGAAATTGATGAGTCGAGGCATCTTTTCCATGGTATCCGCGCCTTTAAAGGGGAATAAGCCAACGCAAATCATCCTCGGACCCCAGCTCACCGTATATCCAAGCATCGCTGACAACTTTCGCCTGCGAGGGCAGACCAAGGCTGTTCACGACCTTGATGAATTCCTCGTTCTTCATCAACGCCTCCTCCGCTGCCACCATCTCCAATACATCTGCTGGGACGTGATGCTGGCCCGGGACAGGAACCTGCGATTCCACCCTATCCCCAGCGTCGTCGAGTGTAATCACGAATTCTGGTCAATGTTTCAGCGACCAAGTCTTGGCAGTGTCAACTCTTGAGCGCGACTTACCAAACCACTTGGCTTCCCCGCTTCTCTTGATCCCCACAAGAGCATCAGCTTTACGAGCGATCTGAGGAAGCGCTAGATGTGTATTTTCTGCTCGCGCGTCCAAGTAAGGGGCGAGCGTTTTCTTGGGAGGTTCCAGTAGCTGGACCGCCTTGAACCACAGTCGAAACTTGGGGTCATTATCTTCGACTGGGATCGAGGCTCGAATGGCGGTAACGACTCGTGCGATCTCTGCCGCACTAAGTGGATCAAGAGGATGGATGATCGATGCGGACCCGTTCGTAGCCTTGTGGCCGTTTGTCTGCTTTACGCTAACCATGGTGGATGGGGAATCGAATCTGGTTGAGTATTCGACGCGGTTGATTTGGAAGAGGAGATGCAGGCATGATCGAGACCTTTATAGGAGACGCATGTTGGTGGTCTCCTCCTGCTAGTTTCGCTTCCCCATCCGAATTAGCCGTCGCCCCTAACGACGACCCCTTTCAGGAAAACATCAGCCTCACTCCCGACATACCCTTCGTCTGGTTGGTATCGATATGCGCTTCGGAAAACTCGGGAAGGGCGATAACGTAATTTAACCACCGGATAATTCGCGTTATGACAATCTAGATTTCGACGAGGCAATGTGGTACTTGAGATAAAGGATTCGGTCGACTTCCGCTTGTTCTCCATCCTTTTGTCACCATGTCCGTTCAGTATGACAAACATGCTCCCCACGTCGAAGCGGCACTTGAGAGGACCGACAGCCATGGCTCGGTCGTAGGCGCGGATGAATTGGCGCTGGCCAATATGGGCTACAAGCAGGTCAGTTTGCGGCCACAATCCCAGGGGACTCTAGCTAATAGCTGTGTAATAGGAGTTTATTCGAGAGTTCTCCAACTGGTCGACCATCAGTTTTGCCATGGCTGTGACGGGAAGTAAGCGACTCGTGTCCCGAACCAATTCGATCGGTCCACTGATGGTGTGGCAGTGACACCTGGAATCATGCAAACCATGAACACGCCTTTCTTACTCGGTGGTCCAGCCGCGGTGACGTGGTGCTGGTTCATCGTAAGTGCTATCGCTGGTCTCGAACGCGGACCTTGACGCCAGATTATCTGCCTAGGGAGTCTTCATGTGTCTCTGTCTCGGTCTCTCGATTGGCGAGATTGTGTCTGCGTACCCCTCGAGTGGTGGCATGTATGCTGCCTCGGCCTACCTGGTTCCCGTCAGATGGCGACCGATAACCGCATGGTGAGTGACCGAGTGTAGCGAAGGTGTCCGGAGATCACAGCTAACAAACACGGAAGGACGGTCGGATGGCTGAACCTGCTCGGACAGTTGGCCGCCTTTGCTTCGGTGCAATTCGCTATCGCCCAGATGATCCTCGCCACAGTGACTGTCTCCACCGCCGGTACCTTTGTACCGTCTGCCGGAGTGACCTATGCGACCTGTATCGGTGTCAGTGTTCTCACCGGTGCCATCAATGTGAGTTGGACGCCCTGTTGCCAGAGAATCTAGGCTCACCGGAAGATAGTCTGTCAGCACCAAGATGATGGCACAGTTCGCCAAGTCGTTCGTGTTCTTCAACGTCGGCACCGCCGTCGTCACCATCATCGCGCTCTGTATCACCTGTGACGATAAGCAAGGGGTCAGTCTATCCTTCGCGTGTCGGCGTCACCGCAAGACTGATCCTTCCGTATCAGGCCGCCTACATTTTCACGGAAACGCTCAACGGGTCCGGGTGGAACAACAACGGTATCGCGTTCATGCTGGGCTTCCTAATGGTATCGTGGACGCGAGTTGATCCGTTGATGAGGCTGTACGTTAGACTGACCCATTCCTCCCCCCAGGATGACGGACTATGACGCGCCAGCCCACATCTCTGAAGAAGTCCAAAAGGCAGCTGTGGCAGCACCCGCGGCGATCATCATTTCGGTCGTGGGGACTGGCTCGATCGGCTGGATCCTGATCATCATCTACGTGATGTGCTCTGGGCCCCTCGCCGAGCTCGATGGCGGCGTCTCGGGCTATGTCGCCGCGCAGATCCTGATCCGAAATCTGTCCACCAAGGGGTTCTACGTGATCTGGAGCTTGACCATCATCACCCTGTTCCAGGCAGGAATCGCCATCTGTATGTCCCCACCGATTCAGCGCATCTCGCGATGGAGATCGACAGCTGACCAATGCGCGCCGCGCCCTCACAGTGACCGCGACCTCTCGAAGTGCTTTCGCCTTTTCTCGTGATGGTGGGATGCCGGACCGAGGACTGTTTGCCAGGCTCGCGGCAAACAAGATCCCAATCTACGCCGTATGGCTCACAGTTCTCTGTAACGGTGCGCTACAGTGACCAAACACCTCGTATCTCGCGCCGCGCCACTGACGACCCCAACAGCTCTCCTGTGCTTATTGGATTTCGCCTCGCTCGTAGCCATCGAAGCCATCTTTGCCATGACGGCCCTGGCCCTGGACACGTCCTATGTGGTTCCCATCGCGTGCAAGGTGTTTTTTAGGGACCATCCGGAGGTACAGTTCAAGCCGGGACCGTTCACGTTGGGTCGCGGATGGCTCGGCAAGGCCGTCAATCTCGTCGCGGTCTTCTGTAAGCTTCCTTCGACCCCCTGACAACCTGCTGCCATCGCTGACCCCATCTTGCGCAGGGACCGCTTTCATCGTCGTGATACTCAGTCTGCCCGAGTATAGACCCGTCACAGCCGACAACATGAACTATGCGTCGGTCGTCACCGTCGCTGTCGTCGGTGGAGCCCTGCTCTGGTTCTTCCTTGGTGGCCGGAAATACTACTCGGGTCCTCGCGGCTCGTGAGTGTTATCGGCTCTGACGTCGTAAACAGGTACTGACGGATATGCGCACAGCTCCAATGCCGTGGTGGAACGAAATATAGAAGTCACAGAGGCCCTCGACGAGAGCATCGATGAGAAATGAGCAGTTGCGAAACCGGATCCATTACATTTTCACGTGACTGGTAGGGGTCCGTTAGAGAGTTCGTTTCTATCGTGGTTGTACAAGTATCTTCCGGATGCAGCGGTCTTAGTGCGCCCGGGCCACACGCGATTCCTCACCTCTAGGATCGATATCAGAACCGTCATTCCTGCCGGTCCGCTCTAGAACACGACGAAACATGAGGTCCTAAATGCATAAATCATAGTATACCTTGCCATTTCGTACCGCCATCCTCATCTCGCCATCGATTACGATTTCGTTCACTTCTTCTTCCTTGCAACGGTTTTCGGTGCGTCCCCATTCTCCCCAGCCTTCTTTTTCTCTGAAATCTTCTTTTCGCCAACTTTTGTCCATCCGTCGCCTTCTCCCTCTCGGACCTTTTCCTTCTTCTTGACGCTCTCTCCCGCTTCCTTCTTCGGCTTGTTGTCCACCGATATAGATTTTTTAGGCGGTGCAGGAGGTTTCTGCAGATGCCCTGCCCCGGGCACAATACGCTGAGCTGGCAACGGGCTCTCGATTTCGACCATTTTCTCCACCTTTTCCTTGAGAGGTCTGCTTCCGCTACGAGACGGAAGGGGCCCCCCTAGAACCAGGGTCTTCCCCTTCGGTTCCTTGGGTTTCTTTGTGGCAATAGCGGGTGGCGAAACGGGTGTCTTTGGTGTCTGGAGATTCGGGCTCGGAAGCGATCGTCGCGACGACGCCGTGTGTCTTGAGGCAGGTGTGGAGATCTGTGAGTGCGAAGCGAGATCTAATGTTGGCGGCTTTTGTGGCGTGGTATGGGGCATCGAGACGGTGGATGACGCCCGTCGTTGGCGGTTGGTACCGACACCGCTCTTCAGAGATACCTCGCTCGACTTTCTCACCACCTCGTCCCTTCTTTCCTCCTTCAAGGTCGGCACCTCGAGAACCCTCCCATCCGTGTCGGGTTCCGCAAAGACGGGTGCCGTGGGGTGGAGCTGACACTCTTCCCATGTCTTCTGGTGAAGGACCGCCGAATGAACAAATTCGACCTTGACCAAGGCTGTCTTTTTGCTCTTGGAAAAGCACCATTCGCCCTTACCGCCTCGACCAACCCACTCAAGTTTGTGCAAAAGCGGGAGCCGCCGGACGAATTTGCGAAAGTCGCGAACTTCGGGCAGAGTGGGATCCAGCACCGCCACTCGTTCCGCCAAGTACGGCGGCAGGTCCATACTGTAATGCGATTGCGAGGGCGAGTCCGACTTGATGGTCGGCGCGGCCGTATTGTAGATTGGCGAAGAGGTGATGGAGAGGTGCTCCAGATGGGGTACACCCGCAAAGAGGTTGATCATGCTAACCTATGTGTGATCTTGGCGTTAGTCCGCGGGGAGCGAAAGCAGATGAGGCAGACTCACTACTTTGAGCATTGACACCCGCAAAGCCAGGCGCAGGATTTTGATCCTCGGCACCGCTTTCAGAAGTCTCTCCAAATCTTCCAGCTCGAGCTCCCACCAGTCGAGGCAAAGCGATTCCAAATTGGCGCCATTCTCGAGGACCGAGCCAAGGACCTCTTGCGGGATCAGCTGTGGCTCGTGGGTAGGCTGGATTCTGGGGCCTCGAATGTTTTCCGGAGGGAAGGGCAAGAGTGCGATTGGATGGATTATTCGGCGAACGGAGAAGAGGGAAAGTTGCTTGATGTCGAGGAGATGGATTGACAAGAGGTGGTTCAGCACCCATCTGCTCATTATCAGTACAGTCGCACAACAGATACGAGCTCACGATCTGTGCTCGCCAGCTTCGGCAATGTCGATCTCCAGCTTCCGGAGCGAGGCGGGAAGTGTTACGACCTGCCAAGTGTTCTTGTCGAGGCGACCTGTGGATGATAATCAGCTTCTACCGTTGGCCGTACGAAGGTACCGCAACTCACCGACCACTTCTCTCAGCGCCACACTCTCCAGACCCGTGCACGATTGCAAGATCGACACCAGTCCGTCCGTCGTCAAGCTGACACCGGTTGTGGCAAGCTCGAGATGGGTGAGGGTCTGGAAAGCTCCCAGCTGGGCCAGTGCGGCGACCAGCACGGTGCCGAGAAACTGGGTCGAAAGAGAGATCCTCTTGAGCGAGGGCGGATGTAGGTCCTGGGCTAAGAGCTGCAAGTGCGCCGCGAGAGTTTTCGACTGGTATTGCGTCAAGGGCAGGGCGGCGAAGACGTGGTAAGGCTCTTACACCTTGTTGGCCGAGTCCAGAGATCTCCAACACTTCCAGGTTCTCCCAGGCGATCCCTAATCCGCACCCGCCCACTCCTTGTGCTTTCGGACGACGAAGGGCCACGGCCGCGTCCTCTCCTTCGCCTTCTATCTCGGAGAGAGACAGCCCTGGAGGAAGAAGGAGTTGGACTTCAGGGGACAAACGGGGATGAACAACAGGTCTGCCGGGATCATGAGACGGGTGGTTGGGGGGATAACGCAATGACAGGCGTTTGAGGTTGGGCAACGAGGATATCGCCTGAAGATGATCAGAACTCCCTCGCTGACGAGATCATTGGACCTACCTTCCACATCCGCCCGCCTATGCCCATACTCGACTCCCACCTGAGCTCCTCGACCCTGCCGCACAGACCTATCAGCGAAGACGCCCGGCGCCACGCCGCATCTTGGATGGTCTCTGGTGATTCAGAGGAGGGATATCGGGAGGGCGAATCGTAGAAAGAGAGTTGACGAACGTGGAGCGCCAAGTGAGGATACCTGTCTCTCGTGATCAGCGGAAGAAGTTGGTCCGATAGGTCCGATATTGTGCTGGTCTCACCTCAGCAGAGAAAGCTCTTTCGTCTTGCGAGGAAGCCTCCCCTGATTGGCGTCAACTGACAAGTCGAGGTCAATGCGCAAGCTGGTGAACGCTGACCGGACAGCATGGTCGTGGAGCAGACTGTTGCCGCAGAAAATGAGCGAGGGGAGGACGTGTGGCTCTTGTCGAGCGAGGACTGGCAGGAGAGCTGTGTGAGACGGATGGATCATTTAGGATCGGTTGAAAGGGCCTATATGAAGATGTAGGGGAAGCTCACCTTGAAACAGATTTTCCCGATCCACTTGGCCCGTCTCGACGCGTGGGTGGACCACCTCGTCGCTCGGACTGCAGAACTCGGGTCCTGCTGACGAGGGCATTCTAGCCGCTGCGAGGGGGATTGCAGGTCTCTCTGAGTTCCCGATGAGGTCAGGATACGACACTGAGGCTGCTTCCTGTGGTCAATGCAAAGAAGACTGAGTTGTTGTAGGCAAAGGAATGTAGGCGAGCGCTAACTCCCTGCTGAAACACCTCCACCGACGAGGAGGGACATCGAGGCAACGCCACTTGCAGTGCGTGTGTACCAAACCATAAACTAGCGCCCCTTCTCTGGGACAAGGTCGCCGGGAGGGTAACGCTCGGAATTTTGAGCTGGAGAGCTGTCATCTCGACATATAGATCTACGTGTTCGTCCGCCTGGCCCGCTCCTGGAGAAGTCCCTTCCACGGATCCTCGCAGTACGATTCCTTGAAAAACCCCCGCTGGCCACCTCCCTCTCCTCCGCCTCTGCCATCTCGGCCTCTTCCCCTCCCTCTCCCTATGGTTCTTCCACGACCGGCATCGGAGAAGCCCCTGTGTGATACACCCTCTTCTGTCGTATCGTCTCGGCGGGAACGGTCCAAGGCTGGGGGTATCGCTGGAAGACCGGTAGCGGAATCGGATGGATGGGAGGACGGGATATCTGGATCTGACGAAGTCGGACGTGGACGCTGAGAGTAGAAAGGTGGAAAGCAGAAGACTTAGCGACATGCCAAGCAGAAAGGAGGGACTCGGTACTCACCTTGACTCCATCATTCTTTGCTTCCGCCGTACCAGCACCCTCAGGCTCGTTTCCTCCACCTGACCGAGCCCCATACCCTGCATCTCTCGCTCTGCCATCCCC
>JASZXS010000131.1:0-37550 GCA_035521475.1 Tremellales sp. Uapishka_1 | reverse complement strand
CCCCCTCCCTCTCTTTCCCCATAACACTTGTCTACCCATTCTCCAACATCCTGCTGCCGACATTTATTTCTCGACCTTTTCTCCGTCATATGACTCACCCGCGCCATAGTACAACATGCGCAATATCTGTGCGACGGCCTTCCCGCCGGACTCCGCGACAAGAATAGCATTTATCGAGCGTATCGGCCGAGGACTCCAGCAGATGGGCTGGGAGATGACGGATAACGCTGAGGCGGCGCTCCAGTGAAGCGAAACTGGAGCCGGTCTGGCTCTGTTTCTTGTTCTTGTTTCTTGTTCTGTAGTTTTTAGCAATGAGAAATCGATGGGTCGGAGGTGGATGGTGAATAGAACTAGAATAGGTGGAAGGGCTGGTGAGAACAGTAGTCGGTCGCTTGCAAGTTGCTTAGCTTGCTTCACAATGTGGATGTAATGGAACGGCAGCATGTCAATCCTGCTGTCTCCTCGCCTCAGTACCTAGCTATTGCAGTTGGAGGCAGCGGACCGCTTTGGGATGGATGGCAAGATCACATGGAGGAAGTTTGAACAGATCGTGGACGGGAGCTTTGTCTTCGGGGACAATGATTTTTTGGCGGTCGCGTAATGGTATGCATCATCTCTAGCAGCCGAAAGTGACTCGCCCCTCTCTGTTACCTTGCCTTCTCATCTCGAAGTGCATCGCAAAAACGGTCGGGATGGTGGTCCTCCCTGTGTGTGCCACATTGGGATTAAGGGTGGAAAAATAAGAATCAAGAATTGGGCGTGTCTCGTGTTCGGGGGCGTAACTGAGCCAACCGATTATTTCAACAGAGATCCAACATTCACCCAGCCAGCGGGGACCACGACAAGAGGGACAAGGGATAACGACATCCTCCCCTGCAGTCCAGGCTATCGTATTCATCGGCGGGTCCCTTTATACCCCTGTGCGCCGCGCTCGACATGTCGCCATCCGGATCAAATTTACAAGGCGCTTCTCGGCCTTCGACGAAGCCTCGACTGCACTCGATACAGAAACCCTACTCCCGAGTCGGGCCGTACGGCGGTCCCGAGAGCCAAAGCCCGAATGGCAGAGTGTCGCCCATCAAGTCCACCCGCTCGAGTCTGCCGACCTCCAACAGCCTAGGTTCGCTCCATGGCGCTGAATCAAGGTCGACGGGGTGGCGATCCTACTTGAGCCGACCGTTGGGCTGGCTCGCGTCTCCTGCGAAAGCGGCCGCCACCATGTCCAGCTCGTCGTCAAAGAGAGACTCGCTGTCGTCATTTGGAAACGACGTCGAGAGTTCAGGAGAGGAGAGGGACGGCAAGCGCTTGCGGAGACATTCGCCAGAGCTAGACAGGGAGAACCCGTACGCCCCGAAACCACTGCATGTCGAAGGTAGAGCTGTCTCGGGGTTCATGCTCCCGCCCCTCCCTCCTCATGTGTCGCTGTCGGCGAGAAATCACCTCCCGCACGACAAACCCCTCCCGAACCGGACAAATTTCTCGCGGCCGCTGACGAGCTCGGCGTCGATGCCGTATCTCGATCCTCCGTCTGGCTCGCTCGCCTCTCCGTCGAGGAGGAGGAACCCTCCACCTCTACCTGCCGGCGGACTCGCTCGATCGCGACACATGGATCTCAGCACGTTTGGCTATGATGATGAAGGGGACGACAGCATGGAAGAGGCGCAAGAGATGGGCAAGGGCAAGGGAAAGGCGAGAGAGATGACTTGGAGTCCTTGGAAAGAGAGGACGCAGACGACTCCGTCGAAGCGAGCGTCATCGAGTAGACTCTCGGAGACGAGAGACGTAGGTTGCACTTCTCTACATGTGCCGTAAGGGCTACACTGATCACTCGTACAGCACGCCCTTCCTTCCCGCTCCCCTTTCCAACCTCCTCCATCACCCCTGGCTCGTCGGCAGCCGTCCACTTCTGCGTTGCCCCGCTCGACGACCGCTTCCCATGGCCTGCACAGATCCGTCAGCATGATGTCGGACGTTTCGATGGGCAGAGAATCGGCCAGAGGGCTCAGAGCGAGTCCTTCAATGCGCTTCGCAAATGGTCATGCGGAAGAGGACGACTCGATGAGTGTCGACGGCGACAGAGACAGAGTGAGAGAAGGCAGTGTGCTTGTAAGTTGATCAAGGCTTCCCAAAGATACGTTCGTTGAGCGGAGTGTGTCAGGATTGGTATATGAGAAACGACTCCAGATCAAGAGCAGTCGGCTCACCGGCTTCGGCGGCTGCTTCACGCAGACTCGGCTCGGCGACCCCTGGTGTTCTCCCTATCCGGAAAGGACAGATGGTGTGGGACGCGGAGAAGGGATTTGTCCGGGAAAGCGAGCTTAAAGCTGGTGCGTATGATCGTGTACCTAGTTGCGTCTGATACTGAGCCGCTCAGTTGCAGCTCCGAAGCCCATACCGAAAAACGATGCGGAACGTATCCTCCAAGCGCTGGAAGAGATGCGGACCCCGCTCGAGGACGCGCGCAAGGGTTCTCTGGTCGCCTCGTCTTCGAATCACCGATCTCTTCCCGTCGAACTCATCGGTGCTTCGTCGAGGCAGATCAGGAAGGCCGTCAACGTACCTCTTGCGACCGCCCAGGCTGGAGAGACGGCGCGGAAGCGAAGAGAAAAGGAGAGATTGAGCGATAGCAGTAGCGTCATGATTAGTCCCTATGGCAGGCGCAGGCAGGCGGATCGGTCGCAGCAGGCAGAAAAGAGGGAGCGGAAACAGAGTGAGATGTCCGGTAGGTTTCCGTGCATCTTGATGGAGACTTTCATTGACGAGTAGCAGTCTCGCAAGAGTTTAGGCCGTCAAGGAGTGGTAGCGCGTCCACTGCCTCTCAATCGCAAGTGTCCGATGACGACATGGAGGAACGGTCGGAACGGGAACCGACACCACCGCCGGCACCTACCCCTCGGAGGTCATCGCGGAACCGCAGGACCCCTGTGCCGGAAGAAGAAGCGGCCACCCCCAGGGCCAGGAAAACGAGGAGTAAAGCTACAGTTGAGAGCACGACGCCGAAAGAGACTCCAAGGAATAAGGACAGGAAAGGATCTGTGAGGGCTTCCGAAAAACAGGCCTCGCCGCCTCCAGCGCCAGTGCCCACAATTACGGAAACGGCGCCGTCTCCTTCGACGTCGGCTCCGAAATCGACCTCGACCTACTCGGTGCGGAATGATGGGGAGCTGCCCCGAGAATCGTCTTCGCTGCGGGCGAGGAACGCGCCCACATCACGAAGACACGAAGGAGCGGCATCGTATCATTCGTCACGGTCCACCACGCCGACCAACTCGGGACGATTCTCGGCTCGAGAGGAAGACCTGCCGCAGATGGAGGAGCTGGAAAAGGCGCAAGCCAAGATCAATCTGCCCTCGTTCGCTGGCATTACGTTCTCGGGAACGGTGACTACGCCGAAACCACTAGCAGAGCAAAAGGAGATTCCCCTCAGCAGCAGGATCTCTGCGCCCCCTCCTGCCCCCGCCCCGACACCGCAGGTTCAACAGCCTGCTGCATCCTTGTCGGTGCCATCCTCCAGACTGTCTACCCAGCATCTGCGCGGGATCTCCAGCCGACCGAGAGCGTCCTCTCCGCTGGCTTCCAACAGTATCACAGCACCACCGGCATCGCCGCCTGATACCTCTGTCGCCCCCAAGCTGCCCGTTTCGAATTTCTTTGCTCCTCCATCAGCGACGTCGACGGAAGAACCGAGGAAGACATCCGGTCTTGGTATCGGCAAACCTTCCGCCGAGTCGACCACAACCTCGAGTGCCCCGCCGAACTTCTTCGGAAAGGCATCCACGCCTACGCCACCGTTGTCGGGATCGACGACACCGTTTGACTTTGGCATCAAAACAGTGGACAACCCGCCGCCGCCAGTGGTTTCGACCTCGACTTTCGGATCGCTCGCACAACCGGCCGTCAATGGGGCGTCGATTGGAGGCGACAAATCGAGCTCAAATGGTTTCTCGTTCTCTGCCCCACCGAGGTCGGATCCAAAGCCCGTGGAAGCTACCCCTCCATCGTTCTCGTTCAGTTCTACGCCGAAACCGACTCCTGCCCCACCGACCATGTTCTCGTTCGCAAGCAATTCGAGTCCTGCTCCTGCGCCTGCTGCCACCCCTGCTCCTACTCCGGCCGCGACGCCATTCTCGTTTGGAAACGCATCGAAACCGGTCGAAACTGCTACAGCGGCGCCGTTTTCTTTTGGCGGAACAAGCAAATCGGCCGCACCAGCACCAGCACCTGCACCTGCACCTACACCAGCAACAGCACCAGCACCATCTCCCGCGACCAACGGATCCAGCCCGGCATCTTTCTCGTTCAACGCCAAGCCTGCGGAACCGGCTGCTACTCCATCCTTCAATTTCGGTGCTCCGAAATCTACGGAAGCGGCTCCCGCTGTAAGTGGAGTACTAGATCACGACACCATCGGGGTATATGAGCTGATAGATACATGGACAGTTTGGCAACGCAGAGGCTGCTTCCAAGCCCGCATTCTCGTTTGGCCAATCCAAGACGACTACACCGGTATCCTCGCCTCCCATCGCTTCGGCCAAGCCGTCCTTTGGCGGATTCAACTTCAGCTCGCCTAAGCCTTCGGAGTCGAAGCCTGCGGCAGCCCCAACGAATCCATTTGGCTCATCTAACGGTGCCGCTCCCGCTGCTGAAGCCCCTAAACCGGCTTTCAGCTTCGGTGCACCCCCTGCGTCTGCTGAGGTAAAGGCTCCTTCATTCAGCTTTGGCTCTCAGCCACCTCCGGCTGAAGCGCCGAGACCGGCCTCGCCATTTTCATTTGGTTCGACTCAACCCGCGGCCACGACCACCCCTGGCTTCGGATTCGGAAGTCAGCCTCAGACCAATGGAACACCGCCAGCATTCGGAGCGGCTCCCGCCTCGACTCCCTCATTTGGATCTACACCTGCACCGGCATCTGGCTTCGGCTCGACTCCCGCGCCAGCGTTTGGGACTACGGCAGCTGCTCCCGCTTCTCCTTTCACCTTCGGAGCCGGAAATCCAGCCTCTGCGGCGCCAGCCAACCCATTTGGCGCGGTCGCTAGCACACCCACTCCTGCCTCTCCCTTCGCGTTTGGAGCTGCGACGTCGACACCTGCGGCACCGCCTCCGAACGGAGGTGGATTTTCCTTTGGCGCACCTGCGACTGCTACGGCAGCTCCGGCTGCTTTTGGGGCGCCCGCTGCAACACCCTCGACACCTGCATTCTCGTTTGGTTCTCCGGCGCCTACGCCTCCCGCTTTTGGCTTTGGCGCTTCAACGACGCCGCAAGCAGCTCCCTCCTCCGCGGGGTTCACTTTCGGGTCGCCTGCACCGGCAGCCAACGACCGGTTCGGAAGTCCCGGTCCCGAGGGGGGATTCAGTCTGGGGATGGAGACGCCCGCGCCGGGCAGTCCGAGTGGGCGAAAGATCAAGCCTCTGCGAAGAGGCGCTGTGAAACGATGATGCGCGGAGATGGAGGGAACGAGTCTGGATCAGCATTTTGTGGGTCGACACGCCTGTGTGGGCATTTATCGCCAGTAGTATATGCAGTAAATAGTAAACTTTGATGTCTTTATGCATTCGATCATGACAGGCCGGGTGTCTCCCTAACTGAGATATACACCACTAAGCATTTCTGCGGGAATGCCTTTGTATCAGATTACGAGTTGGCTGTATCAGATTAGGGCCCTGAATTTGATGTCGCGTCACTCGAATTTGATGCCTGCAGATCGCCTGTTGCAATGGCATATAACACCATGGGAATGCAAGTAGAGCATGCACTCCATACCTGACAAGATTCCGCCACCACTACCGCCATCGCACGCATCCAAGCATGAGCTGCTCAACGACCAATGCGCCTGTGAAAAAGCCCTCTTCTGCCAAAGGTGGGCTTTGCCACCTGGACCTCAACGAAGCCCACCTTACTGACATTTCGGGCAGCACTGCTGAAATCGCTTTCCCTCCTCGACAGGTTCCTCGCATTATGGGTTTTCATCGCCATGGTTCTTGGCGTCGTGATCGGTCTCTATGCGCCCAATGTGCAAGACACATTTGACCGACACAAGTTTGCGGGCGTGTCGATACGTGGGTCTCTGCCGGCGCAGTTTGGAAATTTTGAGCGCGCGGCTGACGGGAGTCGATCAGCATTGATGGTCGGGATGATCGTCATGATTTGGCCGGCGCTCTCGAAGGTCGAGTACGAGCGGATACCGGCGATGATGAAGAGTCGGGGGATGTGGAAGCAGGTCGCGTTCAGCTTGGTCGTCAATTGGATCGTGGGGCCATTTGTGCGTCCCTCCTCTGATCCGGGGCAAGATCCGCATACTGACGAGAGAGAGCAGGTGATGCTGGGCTGTGCGTGGGCGGGGCTGCCGGATTTGGACGACTACCGCCAGGGAGTGATCATGGTCGGCTTGGCTCGGTAGGTTCATGACTGTTCAGCTTGCACAAGGTGGCTGGACGCTTACATGGGACCGTAGATGCATCGCGATGGTGTTGATCTGGACGTCGCTCGCGGGCGGCGATGGGAATCTGTGCGCCATCATCGTCATCATCAACTCGCTCCTGCAGATCATCCTATATTCCCCCTATGCCCTGCTCTTCCTGGACGTCATTGCTCCCGCTGGTACTCGGGTCGGCCTGCAGTACGGCACGACGGCGATCGCAGTGCTCATTGTAAGCTTCCTCCCACCAACAAATCCGTCGTATCACACTTGGCGCTGACGCCGGTATGTATAGTACCTCGGCATCCCGCTCGTGCTCGCCATCTCGACGCGGTTCCTGCTCGTCGCTCTCCTTGGGAAAGAGAGATACACCACCAAATTCTTGCCCTACTTTGGACCGCTAGCCCTGGCCGGTCTGCTGTATACCATCATCATCATTTTCGCCCAGCAAGCAAAAGAGATCATTCACAATATCGGAAACGTGTTTAGGGTAGTCGTCCCGCTCGTCCTGTACTTTGCGGTCATGTGGGTCGGAACGTTTGGCGCCGTCTGGTACTGGTCGAACAGGCAAAGACGGCAGGGAAGAGCGACGGACATCGGGTACGAAGCGGCGGTGGTGCATGCCTTCACGGGCGCGTCGAACAACTTTGTGAGCTCTCGTCTGTCGTCTGTCGCGGGCTTCATAGGCTTATTTGGACTCCGCAGGAACTGTCGATAGCTGTCTGCGTCGCAGTCTTCGGGGTCGACTCGAATCAGGCGCTGGCAGCGACGATAGGGCCACTCGTCGAAGTGCCTGTGCTGCTGAGTCTGACGTGGGTTTCGTTGTATCTAGGGAGACGACTCGCATGGGGCAGTCTAGAGGTCGATGGACCAAGGGAAGCAGAGGAGACGGGGTTGGAAGACTCGTCCGTAAAGTCCGAGGTGGTCTAGATGTATGACGGGACGTGCATGTATGATTGATCATTCTAGTCCCAAACCTTGCAGCCGGGCTCTGCCAATCAGCCAGACATCTGCTAATCCCCTCTCGCATTCCGTTCTCCATTCTGCGCTGTCGGGACTTTTGATCAAATGTTCCACCTCGGTCGAGTGTAGTCCAGGCTGTGTAGTGGGGAAGTCATCGGGCAGAGGATTAGGCGAGACTGGCAGGTGGAGGATGCCCTCGAGTTCGGGGATGATGGCTGTTCGGGGACGGCCGTTGACGAAGGTGATGTAGCGGAGTCCCGGATATATCTTGCAGTACAGCGCGTTGAGATGGGCCAGTCTGGCTCGTGAGGTGTTCATCAGAATACACTATCGTACGTCACAAAGTAGCTTACCGGTCCAGCACCACCTTCGGGGTAACGACCGCGCCTCCTTGCTCCTTCCCGCTCAGCTTGCTCAACCCTTGAACCTCTCCGATCATGGGATGGCCACTGAGAAACTCGCCCTTCTGCGGCAACGTCCATCCCTCTGCGACTTGAGCGCATATATCTATCAGGTGGTTGTAGGAGGTTGGCGGTGCCTCTGCGGCCACGAGACGGAGGAGGACGGAAGGGACGAGGAGCGAGTGGAGAGGTGGAGATGGCTCGAAGAGGAGCGAGAGTAGAGCCGTCAGGTTCTGTTCGTCCGAGAGCGAGTGGAGCGCCAGGATCTCTGTGTCTGCCATGCCGGTTGATGGGTAGCTCGAAGCTGTCGTAGACTGTTGGAATACTCTTGTAAACGTCCTGCCAGATAACGAGGATCCGACGGTCCCGGACAAGTAAGAGGCCGGAAACAATATGCGTCATCCGCTGAGTCATGATTTGTTTAGGTGACGCGGGAGTAGACGGATCATCCCAGAAATCCGATCTCCAACCCAAAAGTCGACTCGTTACTGGCAATCCACTCAACCATACCCATATCTCTCACACCAAACACATCGCCATGGCAGAGGGAATCAAAAAAGTATTCGCAGCTAAAAAGGAGCAGGTATGTCGTCGACCCTCCCTTCCTGGGCCTGTTCCAAAGTCCACTCACGTCTCCTTCAGGATCAAGCGTAAATCCCCCTTCAGTTCACTTGGGCCACCCCATTAGCTCACCAAGCACAGCGCTTTCGTCACTTTTCTGACAGCAGGTTTCCCGACACGAGATGCGACGGTCCCTCTTATGCTCTCGATGGAGGCAGGCGGAGCCGATATCATCGAACTAGGCGTCCCGTTCTCTGATCCCATTGCAGATGGACTGGCCATCCAACAGGCCAACACGATCGCCATCGAGAATAACGTCCACTTCAAGGACTGTATCGAGTATGTCAGGGAGGCGAGAAAGCAAGGTTTGAAGGCGCCCGTGGTGTTGATGGGTAGGTGAACCGCGATCCAAAGTCAGCGAAGACTGACATCGATTTATCTAGGGTACTACAATCCCCTGTTGGCCTACACCGAAGAGCTGGCCGTCAAAGATGCCAAGGAGGCTGGAGCAAATGCCTTCATCATCGTCGATCTGCCCCCCGAGGAAGCCTTGAACTTCCGAGAGATCTGCACTTCGGCGGGGTAAGTCGAGATACTGCGGTGCTACTGCTACAGGACTCGGATGCTGATCTACGCATCATCCAGCATGTCATACGTTCCATTGGTCGCTCCTTCCACCTCGATCAACCGAGTCAAATTCCTCGCCAGCATCGCCGACTCTTTCATCTATGTCGTCTCCAAGGTATGTCTTTATCTTCCCTAAATATATTGTCCATCTTCTGATCTTGTCGATCAGATGGGAACAACCGGATCGTCAGCCGGAGAAGCCATCTCGTCTTCTCTTCCCGAACTCGTTGCCCGTATCCAAAAATTCACCCCTGTGCCCCTTGCTGTCGGTTTCGGAGTCGACAACCGAACGCATTTCGATTTCGTCACGTCTGCGGGTGCTGACGGAGTTGTCATTGGATCCAAGATCATCAAGGTTGTTCAAGAAAACGCGAAAGATTTGGTCAAAGCCAACAAAGAATTGGAAGCGTACTGCCAGAGCATCTCGCTTAAGGGCCAGGAGTCGAAGCCATTGGGCCGAACGAAAACAGATCACAATGGAGATGCCAATGGGCACCCCTCTCCTCCCCTTCCCATCCCGGCCGAAGACCCTGTCGAGGGTGACGAGCTCAAAGTCTCCGCTGGAGAGAAACTGCCTTCGCGATTCGGTATCTTTGGAGGAGCATACGTCCCCGAGTCTCTGGTCGACTGTCTGAGCGAATTGGAAGATGCCCATGTCAAGGCGAGGAACGATCCGGAGTTCTGGAAGGAGTTTGAGAGCATGTTTGGATACATGAACAGGCCGAGCGACTTGTACTTGGCTGAGCGACTGACGGAGGAGATGGGAGGCGCGAAGATTTGGTTGAAGTGGGTACAGACCTGGTGCTCGGTCGTATGGTCACTAATTATGTTTCAGGCGAGAGGATCTGAATCATACAGGTTCGCACAAGATCAACAATGCAATCGGACAAGTGAGTTGCTTCGCCACTATAGTGGAGGGAATCAACTGACAACACCCAGATCCTGCTCGCCAAGCGACTGGGCAAAACCAGGATCATTGCCGAGACGGGAGCGGGGCAACACGGTGTCGCCACCGCTACCGTCTGTGCGCGATTCGGACTCGAATGTGTCATCTACATGGGAGCAGAGGATGTCCGAAGGCAGGAGTTGAACGTTTTTAGGATCAGGATGTTGGGTGCCAAGGTGTGTCTGCTTCTCCATCCAACCGCATTCCGCAACTCATTGCCTTCCAGGTCGTCCCCGTCACGTCTGGATCGCAAACGCTCAAGGACGCCGTCAACGAGGCGATGCGAGAATGGGTGACCAATCTCTCCTCGACCCATTTCCTCATCGGATCTGCGATCGGTCCTCATCCCTTCCCCACCATTGTTCGAGATTTCCAGCGAGTGATCGGACGAGAGATCAAGTCGCAGTTTGCAGAAAAGGTCGGCGGTCTTCCTGCCGCCGTCGTGGCCTGTGTTGGAGGAGGAAGCAATGCCATCGGAACATTCTACGACTTCATCGGAGACGAAAACGTTAGGCTGATCGGTGTCGAGGCCGGTGGTCATGGTATGTCTCTTGATGACCGACCAGTGACGAGGAGAGAGGGATTGATAGAATTGCAAAAGGTATCGACACGGACTCTCATTCAGCAACCTTGTCCAAGGGTGTTCCAGGTGTCGTCCACGGTGCTGCCTCGTACATTATCCAGTCCGCCACAGGTCAATTGACCCCTACTCACTCGATCTCGGCTGGTATGTCTCCATCTTCCTACCGAGATTTGGATCATGTAGGCTGAGCTCGACATGTCATAGGACTGGACTACAACTCTGTCGGGCCCGAGCACTCCCACTTGAAGCACATTGGCCGAGCGGAGTACATTGTCGCCGACGACTTCCAATGCTTGTCGGGCTTCAAGATGTGTACCGAGTTGGAGGGTATCATCCCCGCTCTCGAGTCATCACACGCGCTCTGGGGCGGCATGCAGCTCGCAAAGACGCTGCCAAAGGACCATCACATCGTGATGTGAGCAGTGTCCGTTTCTGCGTTCGATGGCAGTCACTGACGTGTGCTTTCCGCTGCAGCTGCTTGAGTGGAAACGGGTCGAAGGACGTCGCCGAGGTCTTGCTGACGCTCAAGGATCCGAAATGGGCCGACCGACTGGACTGGCATGTAGCTCAATAGGAGTCGGGGTGTTCTTCCGGTGTGTAGCAAAAGCCGTGGGCGATGCAACGTCAGTATCGTAGACTGTAGAATCAGATGATGCAATGCATGAATGGTATGATGGTACTGTCTTGATACTTGTGCGCCGTGTATACAACCCCTCCGCACGATCCTACTCCGTCTTCTTCCTCTCGTCCCTCTCGCTCGCATATCCCCTCTCCTCTTCTTCCTCGCTGCTCGCGCCGCTCTCGCTGTGCGCACTTGTACTCGCGCTATCGGCAGCGTCCGCCGTCCAGATCGTCTCGCTCAATCGCTCCCCCTTGTCGACCCGCTTGGCTCGCGACCACATCCCCACGCTGGGGTCGGTGATGAACTTCCAAGTGACGTACGGCCAGGACTTGTGAGACGGCAAGGGATCGTAGAACTCTCTCGCCATTTGTCGAAGCTGCGGTAATCGGGTCCACGGCACCGAAGGGAAATCGTGGTGCTCGTTATGGTAGCCGACCTGGAAAGCAGAGGACAAAGTTGAGCAAAACGGGCAGAAAGGGTCAATAGGGAAAAACCAACGTTGTAGCAGAGGATGTTCATCCAGCCGTAGTAGCTCGTCGTCTCCTGCGACAGTGCCTCGATGCTGGTATCGTCGCCTTCGACCGGGTTCATCAGGTAGTGTTCGGCGATAAAGTGCGCGGCGCATGGGTGCAGACTGCCTGCAAACAGCGACGAGAACAGCAGGTACAGCAGCGGTTTCCAGCCAAAAAAGGTGACGAGGAGGAAGTCGACAAAGAGGATGGTGACGAAGTTGTACAGATGCCACAGGGTCGGCTTCTGCGACCGGATGAAGCCTGGACGGATGGCGTAGAACAGGAGCTGGAAGGTGCTGTGGGGGGTAAGACGGTCAGTGGGCAGACGGCGACACGGAACGAGGCAGTGGACTTGCGCAAAGAACGTCTTGCCCGCGACGTTGTTCAGGACGAGCGCCTCGAACCGACTGGGTAAGTCGGTATCGATGCCGTCGACGCCGAGGAACTTGTGGTGCTCGATATGGTAGCCCTTGAACGCCATGGCGTACGGCACACCGATCGCGATATTGGCCACGATCGCGAGCGTCTTGTTGGCCTTGATCGACTTGAATGCGAGATTATGGGTGATTTCGTGGATCGCCAAAAAGGTGTTTTGGTTCAGCGTGCCGCCGACGACATAGGCCGTCGCGAGGAAACGCGGCGAAAAGGGGTGGGTGTTGCGGAAGAGAAGAGCGAGGGTGAGCTGGATCGAGAGGACGGCAAAGACCAGCGGGGCGGTCAGAGGGGTCGGTCCCATGAGTTTCCGGACCTAGGCGAGGCGGTGAGCAGGAGGATGGCAACGAGGCTGATGGTCAATGGGACATGGACATACCTCGGGATGGGCCTTCAAGATTGCGATCCGCCGTGTCCGATGAGGCTCCTCCATCGTCGTCCATAGGAAGTCGGGGTCGGTCATCTTTTCGTCCACGCTGGTGACGTCCGAGTCGGAGGGCGAGTAAGAGTCGAGACTTGCAATGCTGGACGAGACGGGCGAGAGGTCTCCTTTGGAATGGGAGTGGAAGGAGGCGAGAGGAGGGAGTGGAGTGATACCCATGTTGTGAAATGCGAAGGAGCGAGTGGGACGGTACAGGGGAGCAACGCGGATCCTCGAAGCGGTACGCGACGGGGAAGAAATGTGGAACGATGGACCGTGCGCGCGGCGTGTCCTTCCGGTGCGCAAGTTCTGGGTCCCTTTTGAGAGTGATAGAGATGGGGTGAGGGGAAGATGATCGTATTCAGTGTCCAGACTGAAGAGATGTATGGGAATATGGTCTATGGATGGGACAGGAATGTGAGACGCTCCACCTGGAATCCAGGAAATTGCCTCCGCAAGTCATAAGTGGCACTGCCTGACACGATATCTGCATACATCACCATATATACAGGACACCTCACAACCCAGCATTCACGACTCCATTGCCACTGTCGTACCCGCTGTGTGGCCAATCATTGCTTTCTATTGCCGGCCGCACGTCGGGCACTCTCTTCGATCTGCCCCTCAACCCCCAGCAATGCGCCCCTCTTGACCAGATCGTTCCATGTCTCCCCCTTGGCCGCGAGCTGTTCCACGGCCTTTTGCGCGTCCTTCTTTCGTCCGTGGACGGTGAGGACAATCGCCTTCTCCTTGGGCGCAGTCGGTACAGACTGCTTAGATCTTGTCTCGACGTGGACAAGGGGAAGAACGTCCGAGATCGCCGCCGGCCACGCTTCGTCCAGGACGCGAAACTTGACGTCGTTGACCGCGTGTTTATCGCCGTCGAACCGGAGCTTGAGAGAGATGTCGCTCGGCGGTAGAACGGCCAAGCTGGGACACTCCCGCTGGACCAACTTGATGGTATCCTTTGTGTCTGATTGTCAGCCAGAACGATATCCCACAGCATAAATGGGGGAAACATACCGAGTGGCTCGAGGGGAGGACCCCGATGAAGGCCTCGTCCTTGAGAGCCGGTAAGAAACGGCTCAGCTTTCTGGGCTCGTCATTTCCTCGGGGACGGTCGCCAGGGGAGTGAGCACCACCGGGGAGGGGGGTCTCTGGCGGAGGCATGATGGGAGGTGAGTCCTCCAGCGTCATGTCGTCCATTGCCATGTCCGAGAGTGTGGGTGATCGCGGCGAGTTGGTCATGACGAGTGCACAGGCAGGTGTTGAGTGAAGGTAAACATAGAGATGCAGCGGCCCATCTATATACTCTCCAACAATGTACAGCCAAGAATGGAAGACCACGATCAAGGGAACGACGGTATCCATACACGTCAGATCGCTACAAAGGAGGTCTCCATCGTCATCGGGTCAGCGCATAAAAGAGATTCCCACCTCACGCATCGCATGGCCGTTTCAGCCCCATCGCCATAGTATACAAGGTTTCATACACTGATCGTTAATCAACGGATCCATCCCCAGACGTCCAGCACACCATTCACGAGCCATCCTCCCATCCTCTGCCATTCTACGTGAGCCTCCAGTCCGGAGAGTCTGTACGAAGCGATCCCTCTCAGCGGGATGGAAAGGATTTTTCCAACCATCCCCGCTGCCGAGCCCAAACTTTGATCCCTCCGAGGGGTCATGACCAGCTCTGCGAGCGTAATGCAGATTTCGATGCCCAACATCCCAATGTCCATCTTTCGTACCGCGTCCAGTATCGAAGAAGCAGCTTTGAACCGCTCATTGTCGACCCATTGTAAGCCCCCGAACGGAACGAGAACTCCGAGCCGAACGATCGCGAGAGAGCCTAGGAGGCGCCTCGCGATCTTTAAATCCCAGACAACGACCATTTGGTTTGGATTCGGATATGGGTCTGGAAGTCCATTCGATACGTGGTTACGGCTGGGATCGACCTCGCCGCCGATGCCCCATCCCGCGAGGAGCATTTCCAACCCGGTGTCCTCTTGCTGCTGCGAAGGGTACATTCGCTGTTTGTTGACAGCGAAAGAGTCCCACGATATATCTGGTGCTTTAGGTCGCGAGGATGGTGTCGGTTCCCAGTCCATTTCCATGGATGTATCTACGGATTGATGGCTTTGCAGAGAAGGGTGGCCGAACACCGGATTTGAAGGAGCAGCGGGATTGGAGGAAAGAGATAACGAGGAAAAGAAGTCTGCGGACGGTGGTGGGCACTGGGGGATCGAGGGGGAGTGTGGTGTAGCGGAAGTGATCTGGACCGGTCTGACCAGCTTGAGTGATATAGGTCGAGAGATCCGCAGCGAAGTCAACGCGTGGATGAAGAGCTGGGACACAGAATTAGATTCGGATGCGGTGACCCATGAGGCTCAGCTCACCGCAACTTCAACAACGAAGCCCCCTCTCAAGAGGTTCACCATCCCGTCCGTTCCCCATCGGAATCTTAGAATCAAGGACGAAACCACCCGGGCGACCAGGACGAGCAGCATATTGCGAACCCATGTCCCCCTTCCTTGGCCTTTAGCCTTATCGCGAGCCCGTTTCCTTTTCAACCAAAAGGGGTCCCAAGCGATCCATAGGATCGACAATAGGTGAAACCCGATCAGCCACCAGGAGGCAGGATGATACCATTCCAATCTCGGCGTAGCCATCATCGCTGATGTCCATCGCCATCAGTCACACCAGATGACGATAGACACCAGTACCTACCTAGACCACCCTGCGTCGTGCTGACCACCAGACTCGTCGCGAACCCAATCCCCCTGAGAGTCCACACCACTTCTTCCACCCGGTCTTTCCAGGCCGCAGGAGCGTTGAGCTCCGAGCTCTTCACCATCCCCCTATTGAGCGCCGAGCCCCACGCTTCGACCTGGGCCTTATGGTCGGCTTTACGAAGCGCCTCGTCGACCGATGGGCGGCACGCTTCGCACACCGGAGGGTAGCGAGAATGGAGCGAGGTGAGATAGCTGGGTAGGTTCTGGTGAAGCGAGGGAAAGGTGGGATCCTGCGAGCGTCGCTTCGTTGTCAGCCAGATCTCCAAGAAGAGCGGAAAGGATTGATAGGACCCACGTCGTCGTCAGGCAGATAGTTGGCGAGCAGATTCATGATCAACGTCTGGTTGGTCAAGCAATTATGACAGAATGTCGTTCGGCTCGTTGTCGACGGGAGATGTGACAAGGAAGGTTTCGCTGCAATGGGTTCACTTCATCAGAGGGAGACTGGGTGGGAGAAGAAAAGGCTTTGTACTCGCCTCGTAGCGAGAACGAGTGGGTGTTGAAGTGACCGTTGTGCATAGCCGGCAGGTCAGACACCATTTCCCCTTTCTGCCGTAGTCCCCTTCTCCATCAGCATCTCTACCTCCCTGACCTTTACAGTACACCACACCCACCTCGTCCCTGATATTCCAGCATCCGCATCGCTCGCACTGGAAGTTCCATCTCGTGCCAACTGGCGCGATCTTGTTTTTGCCCTTTCTGTTTGGGCTAGACTCGGCAGGTTGAGGGGGGAGCAGCGAGGGCGAGAGGCAGAAGAAGCATTCTACTACGACGGGACGGGTGGACGAGCGGAGCAGTGGCATGCTGTGAGGGGGGCAGACATGAACGGACGAGATGAGGGGAGGTGTGGGCGAAATGTGAACACCTTCCATGGCTGGATTTGTGTTAACGCGCCTGTTTCTCGGTGGCAAAGTCATGAGTGGATGAAATCACTTTCGGGTCGCCATGCCCTTACGAAGTGTAGGATGACGGGCAAGTAAGGCTCGCAAACAGCATCGGCATGTCTACAACCCCTATCTCACTCTCAATACTGCCTACCCACAAAGATCGAGCTGACCTCTCCCATCGCCCCTGGCCTCGATACCACGATCTCCAACTTCATCTCGTACCTTCCTAGCGGGACAAGGACGATCCACTTCATCCCTATCGGTTTCCTCCTTTCCTCGCTTCCGTGCCCAAAGGTCCTGTATACAAATCTGGGAAGCCCTCCGACATTTCCGTTGATTCGCAGAGACACCTCGGGGTCGGCAGCAGCCTCGTCCGTCTCATTCTCCAGATACGCCGTGAGCTCGAGCTCCGAGGTCATCGGTCCGATCACGATGGCGTGAGTGATGACGCCTCGCATGTTGCGGAGTTTGATCGACTGGCGCAGCGAGTCGTCTGGCTTGGCCGTGGAGGAATAGGTAAAGATCATGTGGGAGATGGTGGGCTGCGTCGGTATCTGCGGCAGACTAGGCTTGTGGAACACAGGCGAGTCGATTATCGGAGGAGCGGGTGCCGAGGGTGCAGATTGTGGTGGAGCAGAGAGCTTGACCATCAATTGGCGGTACACCTGAAGGGCGAGCGTCGGTAACGACTGTATCCAAGCTTGGCGCTCATATTCGGGATATCGGGATAGAGAGGCAACGACCTCCTCGGTCACCACACCCTGCGGAAGAGCAGGCAAATAGGGGACGGATGCTGGAGTGGAGTGAACGGGTTTGCTGGCTTGCGCGTAGGGGTATGGGGATGGGGTCATGGGTGGTGGCGGCGCATACGACGCAGTCGCGGGGGTCGACGCGGGCGCATATCCTGTCGACGGTGCGCCCATATGGACGGGCGTGGCCGAAGAGCCCTTCAATCGGAATCTTTGGATCGGCGGTCGCTGTAGACGCTCAGCCACGAGTAGTTTATGGTGTTCCAGCAGGGTCTGTTCCCGCGAAATGAGCAAGTAGCAATCTAGACTGGCTTCATTACCCACCTTGACCTGTTCGGCATCCTTGTAGACATCGCTTGAATCCTCGTTGAAGAACATGGCGTTTTTGGCCATGAGTTCGATATCGTCGTAGAACTCTTGTGGCGAGTCGTAACGTCTACCCAGCTGCTTGGCCTGTCATCGACCCGTCAGTCCCTCGCCTCCTCTTTCACCATGAACCACCGACCTCGATCTCTTGCAAGGATATGGGGCTCTCGATTAGCTTGTAGTAGTCTGGCAGGGTCCGTCGGTCGGGCAATGCGAGGAAGTAGGCCGAAACAAGTCTCCCACTCCCGCTGGTGATTCTTTAGCACATTATTGCTAACCTCGTTGGGGACTCACTCCTTCGACGCAGTGTTCTGTATCGCCTTGAGGATCGGTTTGATCAACCTATACACCGTTGGACCTTCCGTCTTATTGGGTCCACGCCGTCTCTTCACAGTAGGTTGCGGTTCCCCATCGGCGGACGTACTCGAGGGTCCAGCCGCGGCATTCTCGAGGGACTCGCCTCTGGCGACCGCCGCGTCTGTCCCACCTTCTTCTTCAGACTCGGACTCGTTCTCCTCCTGCGGCGACGTCGCTTGGACGTAGAACATCCGTGTGAGTTTCTGGAGAGTAGGGCGTCAGACGCGAGATCAGTCGGGGAGGGTGTACGAACGTGTAGTTTCTTGGCGTATTGGAAGAGGAGGGATTCTTTGACGTTATCTACTTGCGCATGAGTCATCGCCTTCTGCGCGATCAACCACCACCGGACGTACATCTTTTGGCGTTATTGAATATCTGGCTGAGGTCGTTGCAGACGTCTCTCAGCGTCTCGTACGCGGACGCATCCAGCTTCGCCTGGACCATCTCCAGCGACATTGGATGCTTGATGATCTCAAAATAATCTGGGAACGCCCTCTGCTCATTCAGTCAACTTAGTCGTACCCTCCGAGACGGTCCACTGACTTTGTTGGGCAGTTTCGTAAAGTGATAGCTCAGCGAGTGTCCGCTACACCGTTCACGTCAGCTTTGGAATCCGACTCCTTAATCCGACAGCGCCATACTCCTTGTCCTTTTGCTCCATGATCTGCTTCATGATCTGCCCTCCTAGCAGCTTTGCCCTCGCTGGGTCTTTCGGATCGTTCTCCCCCTTTGCCTCGGCCTCGTCCTCTCCTGCCGGAGGCGGCGTTGGTGTTTTTCTCCGTTTGCTTCTTCCTTCCGAGAGTATCAGCGATGGGTCCACGCCCATGCGCCGTCGACGTTGTTTCGGGGGCTGATCATGTTCTTGCGCTTCGGATTTGTCGGGCGATTTAGATGGCTCCGACATGTTGGATTGATGGATGTTGAAGTGCAAGTATCTTAGGGGGTGAAGGGTGTGTTGTGGTGGTACGCGACGAGGAACGGGAGCAAATTGGACATGGGATTTGTTGACAAGTTGATAAACCATCGCTGGAGATTTCGGGAGATCTCACCTCTTGAGCGGATCTACATTCAACATAAGGTCAAGCATACACGACGAGGCGCCGGACACTACATATCGTGCACTCGGCCACGACGACGGGGCGAGATTGTCTTCGCCGCTCGAGAGAATGACCACCTCCTCGTCGTCATCAAGGCTGGGTTTGTTCATACAGCCAGCCTGTCTGCAACACAAGTACATTCGCCATCCCAACTCTTCCCACATCTTCGAACGGCCAGAACGTCTCAGAGCCGTACTGCTCGGAGTCGCCGCCGCCATCTCCCGTTTGGAACAAGCTGAAAGCACAACATCTCAACTGCAAGCGCAAGACGATCTGTCCATTCTCCTATCGTCCTTGTCGCTTTCGTCCCAGTCGCCTCGTCATCTAAATATCGTTCAGCCTCCTCAGCCTCTCCTACCCGGGCAAATATTGCTCCACCATCAAGCGCTCCAGTTGACGCACTCGCAACCTCCCGACGCCCCGTTTCCCTCAAATATAAAGATCACTTCAGAATATCTCAAGAACCTGCACAGATGGGCGAGCGAGGCTGTGGAGAAAATCAAGGAGACGGGAAGCGAGATACCTTCGGGTCTGGGGTTGAACCAGGGAGACCTGTACCTCGGTCCAGGAAGTATACTAGCCATCGAAGGAGCGGTAAGTGTCTCTGTCGTGGCTGTCCGAGCGGATGACTTACCAGGGATACAGGTCCAGACGATATGTCAGGCTGTCGACCTCGTCTGTAGGTCGGCCGCTTCCAAGACTGCTTCGAAATTGGAGCCCTCGACACCACCACCAGTCTCCAAGAATCGACAATCGACTTACTCGACCCCTCCTGCCTACCTAGCTACTCAAGATATCAATCCCAACGAGACGACAATACCCCCTTCCGAGCCTACCTCATCTTCGACCTTCACGAAGGCGTTCTGTGCAGTCAGACCCCCGGGCCATCATTGCGGCGAGGACGCACCGTCCGGATTTTGTTACGTCAATAACGTCGTGGTCGGTGCCATGCACGGTGAGCAGAGCTTGCCCCGCGATCTCGCCTCGTAATTTACGCACTCTGCAGCATATCTCCAGAACGATATCGACCGTGCGATCATCATTGACTTCGACCTTCATCATGGAAATGGCACGCAAGCGCTCGTGATGCCACTGAACGCGGCTTCGTATGCGGAAGATCTAATGGTCAAAGCGGGGAAACCGCCCAGTACGCTGATTGGGAAGAATGGGAAGAGGAAGAGGGGTTGGACCGGGTTCTATGGGAGCGTGCATGATATCGTAGGTGGTGGTCCCCATCGTTGCATTGTGCTGATACCACGGGTCCGAATAGTATAGTTATCCTTGCGAAGTAGGCAAACATCAGGAAGTAAGAGGCGCTCACTAATGAGCTGCAGGACGGCGATCTGGACCTCGTCAAAGACGCCTCCATATCGTTGGCGGGACATGGTCAATACATGTACGTCTCGATGACCCTTGTTCAGCGATTCTGCAGCAGTTCTAACTTGGTCTATCGACAGCGAAAACATCCATCTACAACCATATTCCTCGGAGGAGGACTTTTACGAACGGATTTATCCCCAGTACCTGGCATTACTCGACAAGGCCAAACACTATATGCTCGAGACCTCGGCCTTGCCCGGGAGCACCATTGTCTTTATCAGCGCGGGCTTCGACGCTTGTGAGCACGAGCATCAAGGGATGCAGCGCCACGACCGGAGAGTTCCCGTATGCTTTATCGGTCGAGATCCGTCGTGATCAAGCTGACCTTACTCCAAAACAGGTCTCGTTCTTCGGACGGTATACGAAAGACATCGCATCATTTGCCGACGAGTACGCGGAGGGCAAGGTCGTCTCGGTGCTCGAAGGTGGATATAGCGATAGGGCACTGACGAGCGCCGCCATGGGACACGTGATTGGGATGTTGGGCAAAGAAGGAGATTCGTCCTGGTGGTCGGAGACGGAGTTGAACAACGCATGTCGTTTCTTGTGTTTTTCGGTCTACGGTACTGACAGTACCAATAGATCGAGCGAGCGACAAAGAAGAAGCGGAACGGCAAGCTCGGACCGTTCCCACCGGAACTGTCTTCCCACGAGTACTTGCTCCGGGCACATGCGCTGTTAGCTCTCTTCGAGGGTATTCCACCAGACCTCTCGTTAAATTCGACGACGACGACACCGCAAAACGGCGCAAACGGCCGGATGACACTGCGGGACCGGAGGAAGATGAACGTGGAGGAGGAGACCCAAACGCCGCCTCCGCCACGACGAGCAAAGGCGGCGATTGTCACACCGACCGGAAAGAAGGGAGAAGAGAAGACGCGGTTGGACAAGGCTATCCATCAGATGGCCCAGGTATCGATTGAAGATCAGCCGACATCGAAGACTGAACACCCCGCCCCGCCTCCCAAGATCATATTGCGGATACCGAGACCACAGCCAAATCCACCTCAAGCCAATCAAGAACCGGCTAACGACGATTTTGAGCTTCCCCCTGAAGTACCTCCTCCTAAGACCGTCCCGTTCGCTTCACCCTCGGTCAAGCTTGCAACCGAAGCCCCCACGATATATCTGCCGACCCTCTACCCCTCGGTCCAAAGTCTCACCCTTCAGAAAGAGGTAACAGATGATCTAGGATACCGCGAGAGTTCAGTGGCTACCGTATCTTCATCGACAGACACGGAAGGCGAATACCAGAGTGCTCCAAGTGGACCTGAAGAAGGCGTCGACCCGCGGAGCGAGAACGAGAGAACTATGCCGGGTGGCTTTGGCGGCGGGTAGTCGATACAGCGGAAACAGGGTAATGTTGTGCATGGTATCTGTGTATGGGGATGATTGTGTCTGTCGAGTCTGCGGAGGTTATAGTGGGTCCTGAACATATGTGTTTTTCTCGAGCTGCCGTTTGCTGTCAGGCCAGAGGCCGTATTCGGGGACCCGTGACACTCACTTCTTCCTGGAGAAGGTCTTTGATTTCCTCTAGATAGATACCCTTGACGAGCACATGGGTGTCGTCCACTGCGTGAGGGTTGTCAGTCAAGTGCTGCCATGCCTATCCATGCTATCCTCTACTCACCATCGCGAAGGATGAACTTGGAGGGACCTTCTCTGGCAGAGTCGATATGCAGGAGGATCTGTTTAGCTGCAGAGTCGCTGCATGGAATCTCAGCTCGTCAGACCCAACGCAATGGTAAATCCAGCTGACCATGTCACGAGCACGCCGGTGGATACCTTGACCTGGTATGGGTCCCCGAACGAGTTCATGCCGCGTGAACGAGGAGACAGAGAGCCAGACCAGACGTATGATGGACCTCCACCCGCCGACCGGAAGCAAATCCCGGTCGGAAACACCGCCGGCGTTATGAATGGGTTGATTTCCGGACTGCCTCCATCTTTGGCTGCTTTCTTCCCCGCGTCGAGAAGTTGAGCTCGCTCAAATACACAAATATCCACTCTTCACCCCCTTGTCCCGGCCACTTGTCCTTCTACTTGACTTCGTTCAGGGGGTCACTCGACGCAACTCGCTCTTCTCCACCTCGTCGAAGTCTCTGCATACCGCTAGGATCGCTGCATAGCGAGAACCGACCACCCACTCTCTCCGCCACTCTCATGGACCCCTCTATATAATTCGCGATGGCAGTACCTACCACCTCGACGGGCCGGACGGGCAGGCCACGCAAGGCGTCGACGGCAGCGACGCATCCGCTCGCGCTCAGCGGTGGCACGCCGACCATCGAGACTTCGACGCCATCAGCTTTAGGTATAGGAATGAGCATGCCAGCGCCGAGCTACACGAGCAACGGGCCGATGAACGCGGCAGACTGCGACGCCATGGCAGCCCAGCTATTGGATCCTGCATACCGTTCGTGTCATTCTCGTGATTGCTGGAGTGCTGCAAGCTGATGTGGTGTCCGGATATAGCTCTGAGGAAAAAGTTGGAGATTGGTGAGCTCGCTTGTCTGCACAAGGCAGTCCTTGTGGGGATGCTGATTCACGCGACGTTCGGTAGCTTCGGATCTGAGAGATTCGGCAGAGGGCAACAAGGATTTCGCATTCTACGACAAGTACCTGGCAGCGTTCATTCCAGCGCTCATGACCATCTTGGGCGACGAGCGATCCATCACCTTCATGAAAGACTCCATCGAGCAGGTGCGCGGCCCTGTTCCTCGCTGCGAAGCCTAGCTTATGCAGTTACCATTCTCTAGCGCTACCGTCACACCCTTCTCTCATTCCTGCAACGTCTGCCGCATACCGAGCCGTTCCGACAACACGAGACTGTCGTCATGGACATGATGGTCAAGCTGCTCAAGCTGGAGAACGAGGAGAACGCGCTGCTGTGTATCAAGATCATGATCGACGGATTCCGCAGTCACAAGGAACAGACGGAACCTCATGTCGAACCGTTCCTGGAACTGGTCAAGACAATGTATGCGAATACAAAGCAGGTGGTCGAGAAAGAGTTTGGGTCGGCGA
Source organism: Tremellales sp. Uapishka_1 (assembly GCA_035521475.1). Lineage (NCBI taxonomy): Eukaryota > Fungi > Basidiomycota > Tremellomycetes > Tremellales > Tremellales sp. Uapishka_1. The sequence continues at coordinate 14,408 of JASZXS010000131.1, read as the reverse complement.
CTGCTCCCAAAGCTGCTGTACGTTCTGTGTCATTTACCTATACTCTTTACAAAATAATCTTCTGATAACTGCTCTACAGGCCGCTCCAACATCCGCTGCCCCAGCTCCGTCCCCTGCTCCTGCGACCCCGTCGAGCGACAACTCAGCCCTGCCAAACCCTCCCCAAGCCTCTTCTTCTGCTCACGTCCAGCTCCCGCATGCCCTCCACTCCCCGAAAGTCCTCACCGAATGCCCCATTGCTGTCGTCCTCATCTTCCAGACCTATAAATCCGTCATGGCTCCTGCAATGTTGGACTTCTACCCGCTAGTCATGGAGAGCATCAAGATTCAACCTGAGCCTCAGAGAGTCGCCCATCTCGAGGCAAAGGCCAGAGGAGAGCTGTTTGTGGGCGTCGCGAGCGAAATTGGGAACAGGGAAATGTATACCGAATTGATCAAGGCTCAAGTCAAGGTGGGTGAATCCATTACTTAGCTCTAGGATTCGCTTACACCATTGTAGACCATGGCGTTTCTGGCCTATGTGCTGAGGGGCTCGCAGACCGATGTGAAGGATTATTTGCAGGTCTTCCCGGAAGCTTGCGTCAGGCTGTTGAGGGACTGCCCCCCAGAGGATGTAGGGACGAGAAAGGTCTGTGTTTCGTGTCGCTCTTGAGCTTGTTCTGATGTTGAGACTGCAGGAACTGTTGGTGGCCACAAGACATATCTTGACTGTGGATTCGAGGTCCTCCTTCATACCCTACATCGATACCTTGCTGGATGAACGAGCACTAGTAGGAACGGGAGTGTCCAGTAGAGAAGCCTTGAGGTGAGCTGGCTGTCGACGAGACTCGGCGCCGCGCTGATACCCTCCGCAAGACCACTCGCCTATTCCGTTGTTGCAGATCTCATCCATCACGTCCGCAACGAACTACCCATCTCGCAACTAGCTCGAGTCGTATACGTCTTCTCCTGCAACCTCAACGATGCCACTTTTTCATCTTCCATCCAAACGATGTGTGCCAAGCTGCTCAACACGATCATCGAGTCAATACACAACAAGGGCGACAGCGCCGAAGCGACGCGTATCATGCGTGGCATGTTTGTCAGCTCGCTGGAGAAGCTCGTGGCCATGACGGAAGCCCACGACCGAATCAAGGCGCTGTCGACTCGAGGGTCAGGAAAAGGCAAAGAAAAAGAAGTGGTGGAAGAGGAAGGAGACGCGGTCATGGAGGATGCGGCGGCTGAAGAGTATGCTGATAGGCAACAACATGGCTGGAAAGAGATCGAGACAGCTCGGCCCGTTCATTCGGTAGCTTATGCGAACGAGTCTCTGGAGACATTCTGTCGTGGTGAGTCATTTATGCGGTGATCTTTCGCGCAACCGAGCTGACTTTGCATCGCAGAGGCTCGATATCTCTTCAAAACCTTGCTCCATACGTTCAGGACCCTGATCACCTATACTCGGTCGGGCGATAATCCTCCTCCTCAACCCGACGGGGAGCTGCTTAGCAAGTTCTTCCAGTACACCCTTCGATGCCTCGCCGTATTCGACGGCAACAACCGAGATCCGAGGGAGCCCAAGGAGGCGGTCGATCTCGTCTCCCAGATACTGCTTTTGTTTGACCCCCATGCGTTTGCCGAGGTCTGGACGACCAACATGGATTTCTTCATCGAACACGCCCACATCAATATCAACATCATCGCCGTCCTCCAGGCGCTGATCGTCAACGAGTTGGTATCGCATCAACTGGTCGGTATACTGCTCAAGCACCTCATGAAAGGCCTTCCGGAGGTCGGACATCAGACGAAAGCAGAAACAACGTTGACGCTGAGATTGTATAAAATGTCGTTTTTGGCGATCAATACCTTCATCGTCACAAACGAGATGGTGCTGGTCCCGCACCTGCAGAAGTTGATCATGGATTCGTTTTCCTTCGCGGCCAAAGCTCCCGACGCGGGTATCTACTATCAGATTTTGAGAGCTCTCTTCAGGTATGGCTTACAGCTCTAACGGAAACACAAAGCTGATTCGTCTTTAGATCTATTGGCGGTGGTCGATTCGAGGCGCTGTACAAAGAGGTCCTCCCTATTTTACAGGAGATGCTGGACAACCTGCAGTACCGCCTCCAACATGCCGTCGATGCTGCCCAGCGAGATCTTTTCGTCGAGCTCACCCTTACGGTCCCCGTTCGACTTACCAACCTCCTCCCACACCTCAGCTATCTCATGAAGCCTCTCGTCCATGCTCTCAAAGCCGGACCTGACCTCATCAGTCAAGGTTTGCGAACGCTCGAGCTGTGTATTGATAACCTCACATCCGACTTCCTCGATCCTACTATGGGTCCCGTCCTTCGTGATCTCATGTCGGCTCTCCACCAGCTGTTGAAACCGGTTCCCTCGAACCGGAGTCACGCGCACGCTGCTGTCAAGATTTTGGGCAAATTGGGTGGGAGAAATAGGCGCTTTCAAGAGGTCGAGAATCTGCTCGCGTACAAGACACCCGACGCGGAAATCTCGACGATCATCAGCTTCGAGGAAAAGGTACATCAACTTCCGCTGTCGCCCCTCGTGGAGGTTTCTGGAAAGGCGATCGGGAACGAGATCGAGATGTATAGGGAGGACGGGCTCCAGGTCCTGATGCTGTCCGCCTTGGTGGTCTTTCAGGAAGATGGAGCGAATCCAGAAGGAAACATCACGTTTCAGAAGACGATGAGCGGCATTTTCCACGCATGCCACCAGCCTTCGATCAAGGAGAAGGCATTGGAGTTTGTTCGTGACTTCTGTCGACGAGCATTCGCTATTGAGCTCAACCGAAACGACAATCACGAGCCCGCTCCCAAGTTTTCGCCAGACGTCAACCGGAAACGCTTTCTGCCTCTGACGACCGCCCTGGCGGACGCGTTCGTCGCGACCCTATCGGAGGCCAGTTTGGAGGACCGGGAACCCCTTGGAGAATTGTTGGTGACCATTGTGACGGACTTCAGAACGATGGCGACCGGGCCAGAGTTCACCGGCCGGATCGATGGTGGGCGATCGTTCGATCGAATGATCCACCAATTCTCGCATCGATTCATTGCCCTGTGTCACGAGGAGGACTGGTCCAAGAAGATGGCTGGTGTGGCCGCTATGAATCTCTTTGTCTCGAAGATTGGTCTCTCTCGAAAGATGATCATCGACCTCGAGATCGATTTCGTCAAGGCCTTGTTCTTTATCCTCCGAGACGCTCCCAAGGATGCGCCCAGCACCGTTGACGAGGTCACGGGTCTCCTGTCCCACTTGATCAAGACCTGTCAATCGGAAGACGACGGGCAGGCCAGACTACCACGGTTGACCGAGATCCTTGTCGTCGAGCTCTACTCGCAATCCGCCCTCTCTCGCCAGACGACGCGAGATTGCATCGCCCTCTTGGCGGAAACTACCAACCAGACGGTCGCGAATCTGGTGTCGAGAACCGCCAAGACGAGACTGCTGGACGCGAACGGCGGACCCATCTTTTCGAAACCGCTGCGAGCTCTCACGTTCCCCATGCAGGTAGGCAACATCGAGGCCGTCACCTATCTACTCGATCTACGACCTCCTGTTCCGGAAGTCGCAGAGGAGTTCATTCGGCTCCTGCACGAAGTGCTCGCGTTGGCGGATGTCGACGATGCCAGTCTCGTCGGGAAACCCGCGACTCACAAGCAAGAATACTGGCTCAAGACTCTGAGGGTCGCCTGTCTAAGACTGCTCAAGTCTACGATGGCGTGCACCGAGTTCTTCACCAATGGAAAGATGCAAGCCATTCGATCTCGGTGCGTATCTTAGCTAGTCGTGTGAAAAAACAGGCTGATCATTTTGTGTAGGATCATCGCCGTTTACTTCAAGCACGTCTACTCGGCGTCGCCCGAGATTGTCGATGTTGCTCACGAGGGTCTGCGAAACGTGCTTGAGCATCAGAATAAGCTTCCGAAAGAAGTCCTTCAATCCGGTCTCCGTCCCATCTTGGTCAATCTTGCGGACGCGAAAAGACTCAGTGTGTCTGGTCTGGAAGGACTCGCTCGGTTCCTCGAACTGCTCACCAACTACTTCAAGGTGGAGATTGGTGTGAAGTTGCTCGACCACTTCGAGACGTTGGCAGACGCGCAGATGCTTGCCAAGGCTGCGTCTTCGCCTCTGGAGGACAATCCCGATATTGCGAGAATGACCCGCTTGGTCAATATCTTCAGGCTGCTCCCCCCTACGGCGATCCAGTACCTAAAGCCGCTCACCACGCATGTGGTGGACGTCGAAGCGTTGCTGCATCAATCGGCGCCGGGACCGTTCACCGAGAACTTGGGCAAATACCTCGACCGATACCATGTGGAAGCCGCGACAAATCTCATGGAGAATATCCGAAATCCGAGATTTATCTGGACGTACCGAAACATCATTCAGTCGGGACACGCGCCTCAACTGGTCGAAGAACTGTCATCGAGAGCCGAAGCTCTTTGTCAGCTCTGCTTTGTTAATCCCGACGCGATCGAATTCGTTTTGCCGGGTCTGTACATTATCAGGGAATTGTCCAAGACATCCGAAGGCTGGCTCTCGCATCCCGACCGAGAGTCGGTTTTGGAGGCCCTGGTCGGAGTCTGGCGGTCGATCGTTCATAAATCTCGACACACCAAAACCGACATGTCGAGCGTCACGTATTCTCAGATCCCTTCGTTGCTCTTGGAGATGTTTATGGCGAGTCTCAAACAGAAGCAGCACATCCAACTGCTGTTCCATGTCGTCGAGGCGTACGAAATCCGGAGCTCGTTCGAACGGTCCTACGTCTCGTTCTTCCTCTACCAGCAGGTCGCTCTCCAGGATTCCGTCGAGTACCGTCGCGATGTGATCGAACAGTTCTTTGGGCTGTACGACGAGGAAAACGTCACCTGGGCCTTTAAGACGAATGCGCTTCGACTGATTGTCAATCCGACGGTCCGGACCTACTTTGCCGATTCAACCAATGATGGTTCGATGATATCACTTGCTCTCATCCACAAGATTGCCGCTCTGATGTGGAAACCTCTGGCTGCCACGACTGCTGCGAGGCTGAGAGAGGATGTCCTCCTTATCGAAGTTTTTGGGTTGACGACTCTTCTGGTTGCCAATTGCAGCACCAAGGTTAGCGACGCCAGAAAAGACCTTTTCAAGCTTGGTTGGATGGGAATCAACCTCTTGGAACCCACGGTGAAGTTGATGGCATATCTCCTTACCGCTACCTTCATGAAGAATTTCGAAACGCCTCTCAAGTTCGTTCGGCTCACTTGGACCGGACTGCTTCGACTCAAGGACAACGAAAGTCGCGCGCTGTACCGACAAGCGATCGATATCTTGGCTTCTTGCATCTCCGTCAGGGATCCGCCTGGTCCTTCGGCTGTTCCGGACTGGGCTCAACGAGTCAAGAGCGTCTTGATCGAAGAGGGGCACCAGACTGGTCAACTGGTGACCGTCTGTGAGCTACTCGTCAACCACCCGGATCTCTTCTACGATTACCGAGAGCTCTACGTCGTGCACGTTACCAATGCGCTGCCCAAACTCGGTTTCGTCCAAGCAGCGACCCCGGAGATGAAAAAACTGACGGTGGATATCGTCGAATTGATATTCAAGTGGGAAAAGCGAAGGATGGCAGCGAAAGATGCCGAAGCGATGGATGTCGATGATGCTGGAAGAAGGACGGAGCGCGGGTCGGACATGTCTCCGTTCAAAAGACAGAGATTGGATCGAGCGGGTACCGCGGCGTCGACGAGCAGCGGAGGTGGATGGGCGGCGCCTGGACAGGTCAGGGAGTTAATGACGGCCCATTTGCTGAGAATGGTGTCCACGTCGTCTGACCCTCTCATCCGGGGTGGTCTCATCAAGAGAGCTCTGGACCTGTTCAAGGAGATGCTTGGGCCGAAGGGTCTTCCGAATGTCCTGGTCAAACTGGCCTATTTTAGCCGAACGATGACGCAGGTGGGTAACCTGGAGTAGGAGAGGAGAGAATGTAACTGATTTGATTGTCTAGGACATCAATGAGAGCACGATTGCAACGGTCGCCAACTCTTCAGAAGTCGTCGCTGCCGTCGCAGAAGTCCGCGACCAACAATGGGTCAAAACCAATCTCGGCGCTCTGTGGAAATTGCTGGAGAAGGTGTGGCTCTTCGACGACACCGCTCTGCACGAGGTCGTTCGACCTTTAACCGAAAGGATGTTTGCCGAGCTTCCTGAAGAAGACGCAACGAACGACGATTCCGAGGGACAAAAGCTCTTGGCTTGGCTCCAGACATCGGTCACCGACGGCCTGGCCGCTAGTCTCAGGTCCAGCAGCAATCTCCCCGGCACGCTGTTCATACTCAAGCACTGGCTCAAGGTCCAGCCACAGCAGCTGCAGAATGAGGCGATCAGCTCGGGGCTACTCAAGGTGCTCGCCAATTTGGTCAAGGTCCACACCACGAACGGCCCCGATCCGACATATCGACTAATTATCTCCATCTTGGATATAGTTCGCGATCGAGTATCGGATTTAAAAGAGCAGCGTCGAGCCCTTCAGAGTATCCTCGGCACCCTCATAGAAAGATCGACGAATCTCGTCCTCTGCCGATACCTGCTCGATTTGCTTCGACAATGGGTCGCCACGGATGCAGACGGGCCGTTCCAGGGGAAAGAAAAGTCGGCCTTGCTGTTGCGTATGGCGGTTTTCGAGCAACGGGACGATGCCCTATTCCAACAGTACCTTGACCTGGTCTACGAGATCTACGAACTCGACACCCTACGAGGAACCGACGTTACCCATCGCCTCGAACCCGCATTCTTGTTGGGTACGCGTTCCAAGGACCCGACTCAACGGGGCCGCTTTCTCGACAAATTGGAAACAAGTCTTCCCAGGTCTCTCGATGGGCGACTGCAGTACCTGTATTCGTTGTCAAACTGGGAGACTCTGGCGGATAGCTACTGGATTCCCCAGCTCCTCACTCTTCTCCTGGGCGCTGCTGATTTCCAAGATCTACTTACACGCCAACCGTTGGGCCAGATCCTCTCTTCCGATCCTTTGAAGATTACTGCCGAAACCGCAACCCTCGGCGAGCTCCTGCGACCGGCTCGGAACCTCATCCACCTCGATCCCGTCCTTTGCCATCGTCTTTGGGTCAGCGTCTTCCCGATCTGCTGGTCATGTCTCAGCCGACCTCAACAAACCGCGTTTTCTCCCTTCGTTATCAAGCTGTTGTCGAAGGAATACCATCGAAAGCAGGTCGACATGCGACCGAATGTCATACAGACCTTCCTCGAAGGGATCCTGCCGTGCACGCCCGTCATCACCTTGCCGCCCCTCCTTATCAAGTTCCTCGCCAAGACCTACAACGCCTGGTATGCCGGTTTCGAGATTCTCTCCACTCTCAACGAACTCTACCGCAGCGACGACGTGCTCAGAGATACCGCTGCTAGCGCTCTGAGTGAACTATATGCGGATCTGGGCGAAGAAGACATGTACTATGGTCTCGCTCGAGGGCGATGCGTTTTCCCAGAAACGACTGCTGGTTTGACGTACGAGCAGAACGGACAATGGCCCAAGGCGATCGAAATGTACGAACAAGCTCAACTGAAAGCCCGTCAAGGATTGCTGCCCTTCAGCGAGGACGAGTACTGCCTCTGGGAGGATCACTGGATTTTGGCGGCTCAGAAATTGCAGCACTGGGATTCCTTGACCGATCTCGCACGAACGGATCAAGATTCAGACCTCCTCTTGGAGTGTGCTTGGAGACTGTCGGACTGGGGATCGTCGGATCGAGAAATGATTGAAACCAATCTGGCCAGGGTCTCCGATGTCGCCACCCCTCGTCGTAAAGTGTTCGAAGCGTTCACCGCCCTCATCAAGGCGCACAACTCGCGAGAACCACCAAACGATTTCCTTCGCATTTTGGACGAAGCTCAACAGATTGCTATCCGGAAATGGACAAGTCTGCCCAACCAGATCACGGGGGCTCATCTTCCGCTGCTTCAGCTGTTCCAGCAATGCGTCGAACTGAACGAGGCCTCGTCCGTCTTCGACAGTCTGCAGATGACGAATCAAAGCAATCTCGAAGTTCGTGTCAACAGCGATCTGAAGCAAATTTTCCAAACATGGAGAGACCGACTGCCCAACTTCTGGGACGACATCAGCGTCTGGAGTGACCTTTTGGCTTGGCGACAACACGTCTTTACGGCGGTGACCAAGGTGTACGTTCCGTTGATTCCTCAAGGAGAAACTGGGACGTTTGGTTACCGAGGCTATCATGAGACCGCTTGGATGATCAATCGATTTGGTGAGGTCGCGCGAAGACACGGTCTGCTCGACGTCTGTAGCGTCGCGCTCAACAAGATCTACTCGCTTCCCAACATCGAGATCTCTGAAGCGTTCCTCAAGCTCCGAGAGCAGGCTCTCTGCTTCTTCCAGAAACCCGACAAGTTCAATGACGGTCTCGAAAATATCAGTACGACCAATCTGATGTATTTCGCTCCCCCGCAGAAGGCCGAGTTCCTAACTCTCAAGGGCATGTTCATTTCTCGATTGGGCCAGAACGAAGACGCCAACGCCGAGTTTGCGCATGCCATCCAGATGGACATGAACCTGCCGAAAGCGTGGGCAGAATGGGGTCGATTCAACGATAAGCTCTATCGAGAGCGACCGGAATACATCCCTGGAGTACCCGAACCCGAACCCGGAAAGCCCAAACTTACCGAAGCTCAGTGGTCGGCCCAATACGCTCAAGATCGTGCTATCCTGGCGTCGAGTGCGGTGTCGTGCTACCTGCAAGCGGCCGGTCTGTATAACAACCACAAATCCAGGGCTCTGCTCCTTCGGGTCCTCTGGTTACTCGGATTGGATGACGCAATGAATACCGTTGCAAAGGCTTTCGAGAATTACAAGGGCGACTTGGTGGTCTGGTACTGGATCACACTGATCCCCCAGCTGCTGCTCTCCTTGTCTCACCGAGAAGCCAAGCAGGCGAGGTTGTTGTTGATGCGAATTGCCAAGGGTTTCCCACAGGTGAGTTTACTTGCATATGGCAGTGCTGACGTCTAGGCTCTCTTCTACCACCTTCGAACCTCGAGAGAAGACTTTGGCAACGTCAAGCGTCAGCATATGCTCAATTCCCGAAATGAACGAGCAGCAGCCGCTCGCAAGACGGCAGAGGCTTCCAAACCGTCTGGTCTCAGCAGCGAGGTTGGCGCTTCACCGCAAGAGGAAAAGAAAGATGTCAAGGATGAACCAGCTTCGGCAACAAGCAGTCAACCGCCCGCCACTCCAGCCAGCACATCGATGCCTCCTCCCCCACCGGCTGTCACGGCTCCTCCGGCCCCACGCCAACCTTGGGAGTTGGTCGATGAGATCATGAACATTTTGAAGACTGCTTTCCCTCTTCTTGCCCTTTCGATGGAGAAGATGTGCGATCAGATCTCGTATCGGGCCAAACCCAACCCAGAAGAGGACATCTATCGATTCTTTGCTGCGCTGCTCAACGATGCTATGCAGGTGAGTGCTGCGTACCAGGCGGAGTCTTCGTTGATGAGCTTGTTAGCAATGGAGCGGAAGGAGCGGTCTGCCCAACGATGACGGCGAGTTAAGCTCTGCTACGAAGGACAATCTCAACAAATTCGCCAATAATCTCAATGGCGAGCTTAAGGTACGCTTTTCGCAAGACGCGGTTTACAAATACTGATCCAATCTCAGGCCGCTATCGAGAACGACTTTATGAAAGACATGCCCAAGCTAAGGGAATACATCAAACGATTACAACGATGGAGGGATCTTTACGAAAAGAGTCTTGATGCTCGTCCTCGATCGCAGGGATTGGATGTTCCTGGTTGCAACTTGATCGACTTCCATCACTCCAAGTTCGATGACGTCGAAATACCTGGTCAATATGTTCAGGTAAGTATTCGGCTTCGCGCTGTGTAGGATTTCACTCACGCGTCTTCCAGCATGTGGATCAAACCGACGAGTTTGTCAAGATTGCTCGATTCTCTCCCAAGGCGGAACTCGGAAGAGGTCATGGATTCTGTTTCCGACGACTAGCCATGATCGGTTCAAACGGGTCCATTCACTCGTTCTCGGTCCAGCTGCCCGCGGCTCGACACTGCCGACGAGAAGAACGACTCACTCAGCTGTTCCGAATCATGAACAGTGTGTTGAGGAAGAGAAAGGAATCCCGACGACGAAATCTCCAATTTCATCTCCCGACCGCGGTCGCGCTCGCGCCTCAGCTAAGGCTGGTACAGAACGATTCATCATACGTCAGCATGCAGGATATCTACGACGACTTTTCTTCGGCTGCGGGGATGTCGAGAGAGGATACGATTCTTGCTTTCTATGACAGGGTCAAAGAATTGCACGATCCAGCGGTCCCAAGGGTGAGTCGAATGCTGGAGAACGTCGCTAATGAGCAGACCGATCAGAAGTTTATTCAACTCAAGGCTGAAGTCATGGAAGAAATCCAGACTAAGATGGTGCCCGAGACCGTCTTGACCAACGTAAGCTTTTAGGTCGTTCGAAGAATAATCAATAACGGTTTTTGCAGTACATGATCAAGACCATGTCGGATGCGGAGAGTCTATGGCTCATGAGAAAACAATTCGCCCTGCAAACAGCGACGGTCATGTTCCTCACCTACACATGCTGTCTCAGCAATCGAACGCCTGGCCGATTCCACCTCAGCCGAAAGACTGGTTTGATGTACATGACCGAGATACTACCTTGTCCGTTTTTCCTTCGTGTTTGCCTATCGCCCCACTGACACCCCTACAGCCTTCGCTCCCGGACAACCCGTCATCACATCTACCGAGGCCGTTCCCTTCCGTCTCACTCCGAACATGCAGCACTTCATCACTCGCGTCGGTATTGAAGGCGTCGTGACTGCATCTGCGACGGCTTTGTCGAAATCCCTCACGATGCCTGAGTTTGACTTGGGCGGTACTTTGAGTCTCTTTATCCGAGACGAGGTGAGTTGGAGCTCAGTGATCATCATCGATGATATAGGCTGACGATGGGCAGATCCTTACGTGGCAAAACACGTATATGAAGGACCCTCGAGCAGAGGCACCGCTCACGGCGTCCGTCTACAAGAATGTAGACAACTTCATTCGCCGTGCTGGCTTGATGGGATATGTCGCCGAGACTAAGGACAAGGTGAGTAGAAACGGGAGTCGAGGGGAGGAGAGCCAACCTGACCATCTGTTACAGGGCCCCAACGCTGCTCCGATGGTTCACGCCATCGTGACCCTCATTGGCCAAGCGACGGCACCCAACTTGCTCGCTCAGATGAACGAAACCTTCATGGCCTGGTTTTGATCATGTTCACCAATTTCTCTTCTGCTTCCCATCTCCACTTGTTAGATAGCTTCTTGGCAAGTTTGCCTCTGCGTCATAGTATGTTGTACAATAACGAGCAATCTCATGCATGAATGACTGGTCTACATGGACACGGATTGTTCAGCTGGGTGGCTGCTTGGCGATGATATTCGCCAATCTACGGTAATCTCGGAGCAACTCCCCAATCTCTGATAAACGGATGTCGCCGACCTCACCTGAGGACACACTTGCGTCAGATTTGCACACAACAAGAGGAATAATACGTGCAGGTCATGAATTTCTCTATTGGGGGATCTGTGGGGTCGGACGAGGCAGGTACGGCGGGAAGCGAAGTTATGCTGGCGGATGGCGAGGACTCCTTGTCCGTTTGCGCCTTTGTGGTCGATTCAGGCAACACACCTGCGAGCAAGGACGAGCGACGAGCATGTCCCGAGCCACGACTGGCAGTAAAGCTCGACAAGAAGGATGCGGGCTGCGGAAAAGGGGTCAGTCCGTATTCTCGTGTTGCGACCGAGGAGGCTCGACCTACTTTGGAAGGCGCAGGCGCAGGAACAGAAGATGCGAGAGCCGGGGAGGGGACGGGAAGTGGGTCAGGAAGTGTCGGTAGCGATTCCGTCGGCGTTCCTGGTGAAGACAGTCGTCCCAGTACACCGATCGAAGCCGAGGCCAAACGATTGCTTAGACTGACGCGTTCCGATTTCGGAGGTTCTTCCTTCTTCCCATTCGCGCTGGCAGACATGATGGACGATACGCTGCGTATACTCCGCACGTCCGACGTCGTCCGATTGCGTCCAAGCAGGTCCGCGACCGCTTCTACTTCGCTTTCATCTTCCTCCTCTGCGTCCTCCTCTTCTCCTTCCGAATACGTCTCGTGGACGCCTGACTCCATGATCGACGCCGGTCGGGACGCCGACGAGACTTCAATCATTTCCTGATTACCTCCCCATACTTGTTCCGAGGCGTGCGAGCCGGCCCTCGACCTCGACCGCGCTGCAGCAGTCGATGCAGCAGCGGCGATGTTGGCCACACTCGCCGTCACGCTAGCGAGCGAAAAAGTGGACGCTTGTCGAGCTCGCAGGACCGGTCGAGTGTTGGGGCTTGGAACAATGGCATCGTCCGCCTCTTCAACGTTTGCCGGGACGGTGGTGATGAAACCCCGCAAGGCGGTCCAGGAAGAATCGACGACGCCCGTCAAGACCTTGTTCGCCGAGTCGGCCGCCGAACCCGCCAGCTCGCCCACTTGGAAGACTCGACCGCGCAGTCGGGACGACGCAGAGGCAATGCTAGCCGTGTCGGCATTCGTGTCATCGAGATAGGTCAATCCGATCGGCGACAAATCCTCGACACTACTCGTCAGATAGTTCCGTGAAATTCGACTCACCTCATGACCTTTCCAGAATCGCTTCCCAGGCCCAATTCGGCCAGACCGACATGCTCGAGAAACTCGACAACGGCAGTCAAGTTGACAATGGCGTAGCTCGCTTCTCCGGTCAGACAAATGGCCGATCTGTATCGGCGCAGATACATAAGTTGAGAGGCGAGTTGCGCAGGGTTCGACTTGACGACAGCGTAGATGATGATAGGCAAGATCAGATCTGCACCCGAAGTGGATGGTTTGGCAGGCTTGGGACCTTCCGTCGAACCTCTCGACGAAGCCGATCGGCTCCGAGATATCGGTGGGCCGACAACAGTGTGGACCGAGTCTGTCATGGCCTCGGCGATTTGCGTGGGGTCGCCCTCATCAGATTCGGTGAGGACCACTTCGGGGATGGAGTTGGTCGAAGAGACCGTTGGGATGTCCGAGGTGGATAACGGGTCGGCTTCGGGGAGAGGTTTGGGAGTATCAATCGGAGATTGATTGGCGGGACTGGTGTAATCGTCCATTGGCGCGAGCTCGACTGAAGAATTTGCTCTAGGGAGCGTTGGCTGATACGGTTCTCCCTCCGGACGGAGGTCGACCTGCGGCAGTCGCGCAAGACCATCTGATTTGCGAGTCGTCAACAGGTACTGCGAGTCGGAGATGCCACTCACCGACGACGATCTTGTGCGCTCGTACGAGCACGTCTGCTTTATCATTGGGTCGAAGACAAGTCAGCATCGAAAGAGACTGCAGTTCTTCGCGGAAGAGCTCATCAGTACCCATCGAGATGTTATAGGTGACGACTTACCCTGTCCTATCTCGTCTACAATCTGCGCGAGGCCGTCCGATATGGTCCCCGGAAACTCCTCCCTCTCAGGTCGGGTAATCAGTCCGAGGTGATCCAACGTGAGGTCGAGCATATTCAGTGCCGCTATCCTCGATGCCAGAGCTTCATCGTGCCTCGCGTCGTCTGCCCCGAGGGGAGAGAACAATCTAATCATGTTCGCATCAGGTCAGCTTAAGATAGGGTGATTTTTTTGGGGGGGGATTAGACATGCCTATTATAGAGCAATTTGCAAACGACCCCTTCAACCCTTTCCGTCCCATCGCTCGCTTCCTTCTCGGCCAGTTCCTCCTTCTCCTTCCGTTCCTTTTCTTTCCTCTCTCTCTTTTCCTCGGCGTTCTCCTCGGTCTCAGTGGGACCTCGACCCCACGAATGACTCGCGCTTGTCTTTCTTAAAAGCTTCGGTTCACCGGGTACGAGTTCCGTACTTCGATAATGAGTGATCAAGTCGTCATACACGCCTTCCATGAAGTCTTGTAGCCTCTCGCCGGTCCCATTAGGATCTCCAAAGTCTAGCCGGTATCCGGTCTCGCCCTCGGAGCCCAGACCATGATGTGACTTCAGGAGATCTGATCCGACTCCGCTCGACGAGGCCGTCGGACAGATCCCGATGGCGACGAGTTTCGCCACGCGCTCCACGATCTTGTCGGGTAGCCTCGACAGTTCGTTCCGTACATTCGCCTTGATGGCTTTGGCAAGCGCTTTGTGCACCTCGGTGTACCGAATCGCCTTGGAGACGGTGTAAGCCGTTACATGGAACCCTTCCGACTGGATAGCCATGGTAAGATCGGAAGACACAGACGCTGTTTCCATCGGATCGGCAGAAAGGAAGGAGGGGTTCGGGCTGGAGGGACCGGGAGACGAAGGTCGAGATGGTGGGGGAGATTTGATGG